>JASANE010018019.1:0-48073 GCA_030248225.1 Trileptium ribeirensis
TGCCTAAGCTTTTATAGCGACAGTGAGGCACGGAGACGCTGCCTACTCTCTCCGTCTGGAAATATGAAATATAACAAAATAAAATTTTAAAACCACAAGCATAAGGATAGATTTTCTTGTTTTCGGAAACTTTGGCGCGACGAGCGCGGAGGTTTTATGTCGACCGAACCTTTTGGGCAGGATCGCGAGTCGGTGTATTACAATTTCTGTAAATTATTGCTGTGATACGTATTATTTTGTAGTGATGTTGTTTGAGAAATGTTGTGTTATTTACCGTAGGTTTGCCTTTGCCGGATATCGACGTGTCGGCACACGTTTTGGGTATTTTCTGACCCTAAATTTAAATTTTAATTTCGGGGAGCCTAAAACAAGTGACTGGGCGAGAGGACTATAAGGAGTGGAGTTCCCCATTGCAGCCAGTCGAATATATCCCTTTAACTTTGCGCCCCTCGCCACCAAGTAGGTTTCTTTCGTTTTTCGTGTATGGAGTTTTGTGTTTCCAAATTTTTTTGAGTTTTAGGCCGGGTCTCGGCCCACCGGCCCCCACGCCGCCTCCCGGGTTGGAGCTTCTTTTCAGCTCACGGTAGTCGGGCCCCGCCGTTGCGGGCGTTGGAGCGTCGGGTCTGTGTGCCTGTAGGACAGTCCGTTAAACTCCGCGAAATTACACCGATTTGGTACAAAAAATTTCACTCACGTATTTTCGATGTCCGCTTTGCAGATATCCTTTTGTTTGTTGTTCGATAGCGATTTTAGAAATTGGTACTGAATAGTAAAACGGCTGCTTTCCGACAACCAGAAGGAATAACTTATAGTTTCCAGAGTGCCGAGAATTTGCGATTGTTGCGGTTTCGACTTTCCTCGGCCAACTAGCAGCTATAAATTGGCAATATTTATTTTTCACAAAAAAGGGAAAAGCTGATATGGTGTTTGAGAGGTCGTGGAGCCCCGGGAGTCCTGGGAGGTTGGCCTCCGATCGCCTCTGCTGCTCCCTAAACGTCACTCCGGGGTCGAGGGGTTCGAGACCGCCCTCCCGCGTCTCCCTTTTGACTAATATTGCGAAACCCATCTCCCTGGAGCCCCCCCACCTCCCGCCGGGACATGTCATCTCGGCAGGTCGGCTCAGACCGCTTCCCGCGCTCTCCCTTTCGACTAATAATGGTGCGGCAAACCATCTTCCGACACCGCGACGAACCGGGGAATACCGTTCTAAATGTTTAGGTTGAAAAAGTACGGACGCGAGATAGGTCAGTCTCGCTCCCAACTTAGGGTTGAGCTAAAGTCTTATAGGGTGATAAGCTGATAAACTATGGGACGTAGCCGCCTCCACCCTTTCGTGGCACTCTATGTTCCCCAAGCGTCTTCAATCGCAGCATCAGCGTCGAATCCCCATATCGTCCCTTTTTTCCTTTTTGTTTTCCGGCTCAATCTGCCACGGCAAACTTCTGCTGACCAGAGTTTAGCAAAACAATTAATTTGGCTCTGCTTCTTTCATCTGGGATTTTTAGTACGTAGGGGAAAAAACGCCGAGTTCCATGATGGTAGCAACCTTTTTTATTTTTTTTAAATAAAAGGGAACTAAGGATTTTCCGATGGGGGGAAATTGAGCGAATTTCCATAAAACAAAAACGTTGGGGCTCCAATCGATTAAATTTTTGACCTAAGGTTTTGCGTTCAAGCAAGGGATAATTTTGCATCAGGGGTACTTGAGGGAGCCGACGTGTACCGGCGCCGCGCACGCTCGTTGTAACTAATAATCTGTACACCCCGATTTGGTGTCGCCACTTTCTCAAGTGAACAAAATATAAAATTCTCAAATTCAATAGTAAGTAACTGAAATCGCGTGTCAATTTCCTCGTAGCAGTTCGGAATTTCGTTTTACTTTCCGACGTCTCTCTCTCTTGAGGATTGGAGAGACCAGTTTCAACAGGAGTTACTAAGGACTTCAAACCCGCAAATTTCATGCTAAGACGACCAACTCACTCATCACCCCGCGCCCCGTCGAGCCTATCCGCTAACGAAAGTCTTTTCCTGCAACCCCTGTTTTCAGGCCCGAGCCGGCAATCCCCTCTGCACCCCGCATAGATAACACTAGCAATCATGGGCGAGACATTTCAAGGGAACTGGGGCCCTTGCCTCAGTGCCCTGGCGTTATTCTGAGGCAAATCAAAATTTAGAGAACATACCCTTACTAGCCCCGTTAGGATTTGCGTGCACTGTATAGTCTAGGATACAGGGCCGGTTGTAGAACGTCTCTAAGATTAGAAACGTGACGTAGCGCATAGGGACACACCAACGGGAAATCTCCGCTCGGACGATGTGAGGACCAGACAAAACCCCGGTTAGGGGATTAAGTGAATAACTTGGGAAAGGCGAGTCAGCATTACTACCTGTGAGCATGCCTAAGGGTTGACTCTCCCTCGGGGGACCTTCATACCACTAGAAGCGTGGGTCGATATAGGGGCCAGGCCGAACACCCTGGTTAACCCGCCGGTAGCCTGCTAAGCTAAGCGGTTCTCTTAGGTCATCGCATAGATCACCGGGGAGTCGTAGAAGCCGGGGTTTGAAGTCCTTAAGAACTCCTGTTGAAACTGGTCTCTCCAATCCGACGAGGTCGGAAAGTAAAACAAAATTCCGACTGCTACGAGAAATTGACACGCGATTCAATTCATTTTTACTATTGAACCCGAGAATTTTATATTTTGTCCACTTCAAAAATGACACCCAATCGGGGTGTACAGATTATTATTAACAATAAGCATACACAGCACCATTACGGTCGGGTACCCTGCAAGATACCCTGATGCAAAATTATCCCTTGCTTGAACGCAAAACCTTTAGTCAAAATTTAACTCATCGGAGCCCGACGTTTTTGTTTTTAATGGGCTTTGCTCGATTCTCCATCGGAATCCTTAGTTCCACTTTTATTTAAAAAAAATAAAAAGGTTGTCCATCCATGGAACTACTATTTGTCCCTTACGTACTAAAAATCCCAGATGAAAGAAGCGAGCCCCTTTAAAATCTTTGCTAAACTCTGGTCCGCAGTCGTTTGCATCGCAGAATTAACCGCGAAACAAAAAAAGGAAAACATGCGAACGAATGGGATTCCTCAACGCTGCTGTCTCGATTTCATACACTTGGGGACATTCGAGTGCGACCCGAAGATGCAAACGCGCTATGCTCCCCCGAGCTCATTCACTTTATCACCTATAGTTAATTTTAGCTCAACCCGTAGTTAGAAGCGACTTTTGACCGTTCTTTCGCGTCGTAGCTTTTCTTTCAGAACCTAAAATACGAATCGAACGTTAGCCGAAACAGTCCCGGTTTGTCGCCTGTCGGAAGATGGTTCACATTTATTAGTCGAAAGGGAGACACAGAAAGCAGTCTGGACCCCTTCGACCTGCCGAGATGACATGTCAGGAGCAGCAGAGGCTTTCGATCAAGGGCCGAAACTCCCAGGACTCCCAAGATGGTTCACAATATTAGTCGAAAGGGAGACACAGAAGACAGTCTGGACCCCTTCGACCTGCCGAGATGACATTTCAGGAGCAGCAGAGGCTTCTCAATTAAGGGCCGGGAGCTCTTCCAGGTCTCCTGCTCACCGTAGCTGCACGATCTATGGGGACGCCTGGGGCTCTTCCGCCTTTTTTTGTAAAATCTCAAGATGCAGTCCCAATTTATAGAAAGTCCGGCCCGGGTATCTGCCCGAGGAAAGTCAAAACCGCGGATGAGGATCGCGCACGATCGCGGGCACTTCTGGAAAATTTTGGTAAAGTAATTTTGTTCCTTCTCTATTGCTCCGGAAACAGCGATTTTACTCCCTTCGCATTTGCCCTAAGAAATTTTATCACTCCCTCGGCCACCGGCGAACAAAAAGGGATATGTCCGAGGAGCGGGGGAACCAGCTCGAAAAATACGTGCATATGAAATTTTTGTAGACAAATCGGTGTAATTTCGCGAGTTTTAACGGGGCTGTCCTTTACGGGCGCGCGGGAGCATCTCTTCCGACATCCTCAATGCCGGGAACGGCGGCCCTCCGCACTTACTGAAGAGAACCAACCAGGGAGGCCTCCCCAACTGTGGGGATGGCAACCATCCCTGGCATCGCCCAAACGCGAGAAACCGAGAAAAAAATGGAAACACAAAACTCCAGCACGAAAACAAAAGAGAGACCGCACCAGTGGCGACAACCGCCAAAGTTTAAGAATATGTTCGACTGGCTCCGATCGGGGAATCGGGCTCAGCTCTTTTAGTAGTCTGATCTACCAGTCACTGTTTGGCTTTTCCCCAAAATTTAAAATTTAAATTTAGACGAGAGAACACCCAAACATCATACCGACACATATAGATATGCAGCAAAGCAACTTTTAAGCTAATATGGCCAAACCTACATAAATAACACAACGTCTCTCAAACAACGTCGCTACAAAATAATACGTCTGGTCTCCGTGATGGTACAGAAATTGTAATATACGTGACTGGCCGAAGCGTGCCAACAGCGCACGTAAACAGGACAGAACCTCGCGCTGGTCGGCGCGAGGTTTTCGCTAATGCCCACATATACAAGCGCTGCAGGCGCTGAAAATGATTAAAATTTTTTGTCGTTTTTTGTTTATATTTCAGGAACAGGAAAGAGCAGGCGGCCAGGGGCGGGATCATATCCATGTCCTGGCTGGTCGCCTGCTTAAGAGAACCCCAAAATTTACGTAATTCCCCTAGGAGGCCCGTTAGATGCAGTTAAGTGCGTGCACGATAGGAAAATTTTGGTTCCCAACTGAGTTATGGGGGTCCCGTGAAGATCCGTTGGTGCGGGTGGTCCCGGTTTTACTTGAAATGGTTAGTATAGGACCCAATTAAGGTACAGGGCTCTAAAAATGAGGAAGGTTTGGTTTGAGATGGGGTGGTTTAGGGCCTTAAAGTTGGAGAGTTTAAACGCCGGATTGGGGGTCCCTAAGTACTTACGGGTTGGGGTTAGGTTGACCCGAACGAGTGATTTTGAAGCCTTATAGGTCCCTGATGATAGTTCAATGTCCCCCTTTTTGTTTGAAATCTATAAAAACCCCCAAAATTCCAAAATTCTTATACCCCTTGAAAATGAAACTTTTGTCATATTAGGTCGAATTTATCATTCTCCTCATGTACTCAAATGTCCCGCAATTTACATATCATAACTACTTCAGTTTCCTGCGTGTCAGGACAGGTCCCCAAGATCCGAATTTAAAATAAAACTCCCGTTCAAGCTTTGATAAAGATCCTGCACTACACCTCGGCCCATCCTGACACACAGGGGCGCATACAATTCCCATTTTCACCTCAGCAACCGATACGAATACAAATTATATATTTTAGGTAAGGATGCGCACCGGAATCGACCTTGGGGCGCCTAATTAGCAAAATTTGTTAAGCCGGATTGTGATAAAACGCGAAATCTCTCCTCCTTGTCCCCGGCCGATCCGACGACGCATCCGTACCACATTCCAATGCCGATACTCCACACAATAATAAACACAATTTTTTATAAACGACAGCCATCCTGGGACCGATCGGATACCCTAACCATGAGATTTTGATTCAGTTTTGGTGCGAAATTATCCCGCGCACCTCGGGCTGGTGGAGCGTGACCGTATCAACACAATACAATGATACAATATTTTATTTATAACAACACAAATATCAATGATACATCAATGAATCCGGATCACGCTCCACCGGTATCCGACCGCCCCTTATCCGTCGAATTTTGAGGCCCTTATGGCCTGATTTCGAATATTTCGACTTTAGTACAAAAAATCGGGCTGTTACATAGTACCGTGCCTATTTAATTTATATTTGCCATCAGGCAGAGTTTCTGATGCAGTGAAGGAAGCAAGCTATGCTTATGCTAAGATTATATATTTAGTCGATGCTTGGAAAATAGTGTTATACCATTTCTACCATATAAATCATAAGCATGAAATGTACAGGCTGTTTAAATGATTGTAAATAATGCGCACGGCCGAAATATTTTGTTGCATAACGGTTTTACAAATGATAATCAAAAATCTGAAATAGTTCTTTCCATTTTTTCCGGGGGTGCAGGAAACTAAAAAACACATTTTTCCGTTGGTATTTTCCGGTTCCAAACCCTTCTACTATAGGTAAACAGAATCCAAAGGTGTTTTATTCATAGTACATGACGTCATTATATAGACATTCACTGGTTCATAAAAACAACATAGTCATGGCATACAATAACAACATAAGAATAAAACGTCACATGTGTCAGATTGTTTTAGGTTTACTTAGATAGGGCGTAAATCGCGCACGAGTAATTGGAATTTAGTGACTAGATGAGGAATGAATCACCGTTATAGTTAAGGGTTAATTTGTCGCTAAAAATGACTCTTTTCAACAGGTTACTATACTTATAATTGTCTTATGTCACTTGCACTATCTGGCTTCGTACCCATCATATGCCACCTGACTTGGCACAACAGCCATCCATTCAAAGTGTAACACTAAATCATTTGATTTTTGGAACGCAAGTTTTACAACTTCTCAAAGAGAAACAGCTGTCAATAACACGCTCGTAGCAAACAGACCCTAGTTGATATCCGGCATTTATTACCATGGGCTATTGCGTGCACAGGACAACGACTTATCATCCGAATCGTCAGAGCTCAAGCTAGAAGTGCGACAATTTGTCACTGTTCACAGAAGTGTAAAAACTCAGTAACCTTTTAACCATAGCACACTTCTACAATAATAGCCACTCGAGACACTCTTACAGCCGCTGCCGTCAGCATATGTATTTTTGCATGAGCCTACCTTTCTAAAAGCAGCATAAGAGTTTTTTGTTTCATGTGTATTCTGCATGGCTCACCATTGAAAAAGTCTATGCCGCAAGCTCGAGATTGCTTGGTTCGTTTACTTTCTGCTGAAACTCTCAGGTCGCCCGGCATTGGTAGTCCGCGCTTTGGGCCAAATTTCAAACAGCTTTGAGGTCCAAATCTAAGCTGCGTTCTAGGGTCCAGGCACTCTACGCGCGGCGTTTTGTCACGCGTGAAAACACAGCCAGATAGTGCAAGCGACATAAGACAATTATAAGTATAGTAAAACCCCCCAAAAAGAGTCATCGAGCGACAACAGGAGGCTTGTAACTATAAAACGGGCCATCTAGTCACTAAATTCCAAATTACCTACGTGCGCGATTTACGCCCCTCTGTTAGTAAACCTAAAAACACCCCTTCACATGTGACGTTTTATTTTTTTTATGTTGTCTCTATGTGATGATACTATGTTGTTTTTATAAACTAGTGAAATATCTATATAATATATTAACGTACTATGAATAAAAAACCTTTGCCGGAACATTTTTAATTCTATAGTAGAAAGGGTTTGGGAACTGCAAAAATGAATATGTAAAAAAATGTTTTTTCATTTTTTCCTCCATCCCCCCTCCGGACCAAACGGAAAGAACTATTTCAGGATTCTTCGAGCCCAAATCCTAGCTTGTAAAACCGTTATGCAGACAAAATATTTCGGCCGTGCGCATTATTCTATTCATTTAAGCATTTTGTGTTCATGCTTATGATTTATACGGGAGAACGGGCAGAACACTTATTTTCCAAGCATCGACTAAATATAAATTAGCATAAGCATAGCTTGCTTCCTTCACTTATTAGGCAAGTCTGCCTGATGGCAAATATAAATTAATAGGCACTGTACTATGTAACAGCCCGAGTTTTTTACGCGGAATCTTAAATATGCAATATCAGGCCATAAAGGCCTCAAAATCCAACGGATAACGGGCGATGGGATACCGGTGGAGCGTGATCCAAGGATTCATGAATGTATCATTGATGATTTGTGTGTGTCTGAAATAAATAAAAATATTGTGTCGATATTCTGTACCACGAGAAATTACTTAACTCCACCAGCCCTAGGTGCGCGGTGCTATTTTTTGACCAAAACTGAATCAAATGTCTACTACGGAGGTGTCCGATCGATCCCAGGATGCTATTACATTGTGAATAATATTGATGTATTATTGTATAAGTGATTAGTATTGGAGTATGGTACGGATGCGTCGATGAATCGACCGGGGACAAGGGGAGAGATTTCACATTCTAGCATAATTTGACTTAACAATTTTGTCGATCAAGTGCCCTAGGGCCGATTCCGGTGCGCACCTTTACCTAAAACATATAATTTGTATTCGTATCGGTTGCTGAGGTGAAAATGGAAATTATATGCGCACCTGTGTGTCAGGATGGGCCGAGGTGTAGTGCAGGATCTTTATCAAAGCTTGAACGGGAGTTTTATTTTCAATTCGGATCTCGGGGACCTGTCCTGACACACAGGAAACTGAAGTAGTTCTGATATGTAAATTGCGGGACATTTGAATACATGAGGAGAATGATAAATTCGACCTAATATGACAAGAGTTTCATTTTCAAAGGGTATCAGTAAATTGAAATTTTGGGGGTTTTTAAAGGTTTCAAACAGAAAGGGGGACATTAAATCATCATTAGGAACCTGTAAGGCTTCCAAATTTCTCTTTCGGGTCAACTTGACCCCAACCCGTAGGTACTTATGAACCTCCGATCCCGCGTTTAAACTCTCAAAATTTCGGGCCCTAAATCACCACATCCTAAACCAAAACTTCCTGATTTTTCAAGCTCTGTACCTTAAATGGGTCCCATACAAACTGTCCCACTGAAAACCGGGGCCACCCACCCCAACGGAACTTCACGGGACCCCTATAACTCAGTCGGGACTCAAAATCTCCCTATCGTGCACGCACTTAACTGCCCCTAACGGGCCTCCTAGGGGAATTACGTAAATTTTGGGGTCCCCATCAGTAGGCGATCAGCCACGGCATGGATATGATCCCGCCCCCGGCCGCCTACTTTTCTCCGTTCCTGAAAAATAAATAAAAATCTATGAAAACCCTAGTTCATTTCCAGCGCCTGAAGCGCTTTTATATGTTACCAAAAATAAAGCCTCGCGCCGACCAGCGCGAGGTTTAGTTGTTTACGTGCTCTATTGGCACGTTTCGGCCACTGTCCAATGTAAGCTGCTGTCTACCAATATGTTGTTATTGCTAATGCTTATCACAGGGCCTGCTCTTAGCTGGTTGTCGTATATGCCAGGGCTTATGTGTATATTTCAAATAAGTCGCCGCCGTTTGAAATTTTAAATTTCTTCGTTATATAGGGTGTTGTATATGTATAGGTAGCCGCGCTTCGGCTTTTAAAATTTTGCCTTGCTTTGTTAGCTCGTAAAGGAGGGTTTAAGCCAGGTATATAAGGAGACTGCCCGATTCCCCGATCGGAGCCAGTCGAACTTTTGAGTTGTTTTGGCGGTTGTCGCCACCTAAATTTTATGTTTGTCTAGGTTTTTCGCGTTAAGTTTTTTTCCTTTTGGATTCGCCAGGGTGGTTTCTCGCCGTGCCCCCACGGTGGAGAGCCTCCTCTGGATGTAGGACTTTCGCAACCACGCAAGGGCCGCCCTTTGCGGACGTTGGAGCGTCGGAAGGATGCTCCGCGCGCCCGTAAAGGTCGGAGCCCATCTAAATTCGCAAAATTGCATCAAATATTATTTAAAAATTTCATGTGCTTACGTATTTTCGACTGAGTCCCGCTCCTCGGACATTCTCATTCTTGTTTCCAGGTCCGAGGAGTGATCAAAATTTTCCCTTAGGGCAATGAGAAGGAGTAAAATCGGTCGTTTCCGAACAATCGAGAAGGAACAGGAAATTACTTACAAAATTTCCAGGAGTGCCGAGATAGCTCGGCGATCCTCGTCGCGGTTTTGACTTTCCTCGGGCGATACCCAGCAGATTTTCTATAAATTGGGATTGCATCGATTTTCACAAAAAAGGGAAAGCCCCAGGCGTCCCATAGTCGTGCAGCACGGTGACCAGTTCTGGAGCGTCTGCCTTGATCGAAAGCTCGTGCATGCTACGGAAATGTCATCCCCGCAGGTCGAAGGGGTCCAGACTGCTTTCTGTGTCTCCCTTTCGACTAATATTGTGAACCATCTTGGGAGTCCTGGGAGTTTTGGCCCTTGATCGAAAGTCTCTGCTGCTCCCTACATGTCATCTCTGGAGGTTGAAGGGGTTCCAGACTGCTTTCTGTGTTCTCCCTTTTGACTAATAACGTGAACTACCTTCCGACAGGCGACGTTACCGGGACTGTTTCGGCTAACGTTCGATTCGTACTTAGGTTGTAGACAAAAAGCTACGACGCGAGGAGACGGTCAAAAGTCGCTTCTAACTGAGAATGAGCTAAAATCTATAGGTGATAGAGAGAGAATGAGTTGGGGGACGTAGCCGTTTGCATCTTCAGGTGGCACTCGATGTCCCCAAGTGTATGAAATCGAGCAGCAGCGTCGAATCCCCATTCGTTCGCTGTTTTCCTTTTGTTTCCGGTTAATTCTGCGATGCAAACTACTGCGGACCAGAGTTTAGCAAAGATTTTAAAGGTGCTCGCTTCTTTCATCTGGGATTTTTAGTACGCAAGGGACAAAATGTCGTAGTTCCATGGATGGACAAATTTTTTCTTTTTTTAAATAAAAGTGGAACTAAGAAATCCGATGGGGAATCGAGCGAATTTCGATCAAAAAACAAAATACCGTCGGGCTCCAATTGATTAAATTTTGACTAAAGGTTTTGCGTTCAAGCAAGGGAATAATTTTGCATCAGGGCATCTTGCAGGAAACCCGACCGTAATGGTGCTGTGTATGCTTGTTGTAAATAATAAGCTGTACACCCCGATTGGGTGTCATTTTTGAAAGTGGACAAAATATAAAATTCTCGGGTTCAATAGTAAAGTAATTGAATCGCGTGTCGATTCAATTTCTCTTGTAGCAGTTCGGAAATTTTGTTTTACTTACCGACCTCTAGAGGAATTGGAGAGACCAGTTTCAACAGGAGTTACTAAGGACTTCAAACCCAGCAATTTTTATGCTAAGACGAGCAACTCACTCATCACCCCGCGCTCCTCCCCTGTTCTCCTTTTAACGCCCCACGCCGTCATTCTGTGTTGGACGGCAGCGACCACAGCAAGATACTACTAGGGTTTATTTGGAACACTCGTCCCTTCGTTAAGCTCTGATCTTTGTCAATAAACGTCGCATTTTAACGCACCGAGTACCGCCTTGTTTTCACCGAGACGATAGGAGCTTTCTTTTCTGGTTTGTCCGCTCGGACGAGCAGGCACTGCCCGTCATGGCTTGTGGGCGAGAAAGTCACAAGCACTGGCGTGCAGCGCCTTCTGTTTACCCTATTTCCGCTCTAATAAAGTAACCGGATAACGCAAGTGAAATTTTATTAGATCATGACCGAAACTCAAAAGTTGTTAAGAATTCTCGTAACCCTAATGAGTTAAAACTTCTACTGGTCAAGGTACCAGTGCGCTCGCATAGAATTCACTGAAACGAGCAGGCCACGCCATTGATAATCCGACTTTAAACACTCAGGGCCGCGAAACCCTGTGGGGGCCAGAGGTCATTGCTATAACACGGAGCATACCACGATTTTAACTAGGTAACTCATTTTGAGCTCAAATTTCTAGGGACACCCACGTTTATTTTAAATTATTTAAAAAGAGAATTATACGACTCCCGATGAGTCTAAGGTAGGGAATAGCGGCTAAGCTCCATGACCTGCGAGCAGGTGTCGGTGCTAGCCTCCCTGGGGGACCTCAGAAATCATACCCGATACTAGACACGTGCGCAACCCTTCGGGCGGGGTCCGAACACACCCCGTGAAGCGCGCCTGCGGCCTGCTAAGCTGCGTAGCTTCTTGGGTCTGACCAAGAATAGGTTCAAAATTTGGTGTTCACGGTCCACCCTTGAGGTTACGATAGCTGGGGTCGTATGGGAATGGTGTTAGGAAGTTGCGCCATGTAGCTGCGTCACCGGTTATTACAATTATAGTAAGGGTTTTTCGATATGGTGCATGCGATGGTTTGGTGATCTAGAGAACAGCACGCATATTTCGCACCTTTTCTGTACTTTATACCAGGTTTAGGATCGAAGAATCCGATCCAACAATTACAACGCTTACATTGCAATAGAACCACATAATATATGTACTAGGACCAGTTCTGGCCATAAGGGATCCCAGCTGCACCACCGTTTTTCCTAGCGTGTGGTGCCCGGACAACCCCGGCTTCCACGACTCCCCGGTGATCTATGCGATGACCTAAGGGAACCGCTTAGCTTAGCAAGCTGCCGGCGGGTTTACCAGGGTGTTCGGCCTGGCCCCTATATTGGCCCACGCTTCTAGTGGTATGAAGGTCCCCCGAGGGAGAGTCAACCCTTAGGCCTGCTCACAGGTAATAAGGCTGACTCGCCTTTCCCTCATTATCCACTTAATCCCCTAAGCGGGGTTCTCTGGTCCTAGCGTGTTCCGAGCGAGATTCCCCGTTGGTGTGTCCCTATGCGCTACGTCACGTTTCTAATCTTAGAGCGTTGTACAACTGGCCCTGTATCCTAGACTATAAGTGCGCACAAATCCTAACGGGGCTAGTACGGGTATGTTCTCTAAATTTTGATTACCTAGAATAACGCCAGGGCACTGAGGCGAGGGCCCCAGTCCCTTGAAATGTCTCGCCCATGATTGCTAGTGTTATCTATGCGGGGTGCAGAGGGGATTGCCGGCTCGGGCCTGAAAACGGGGGTTGCGGAAAAGCTTGCGTTAGCGGATAGGCTCGACGGGGCGCGGGGTGATGAGTGAGTTGGTCGTCTTAGCATAAAATTTGCCGGGTTTGAAGTCCTTAGTAACTCCTGTTGAAACTGGTCTCTCCAATCCTACGAGGTCGGAAAGTAAAACAAAATTCCGAACTGCTACGAGAAATTGACACGCGATTCAATTACTTTACTATTGAACCCGAGAATTTTATATTTTGTCCACTTCAAAAATGACACCCAATCGGGGTGTACAGATTATTATTTACAACAAGCATACACAGCACCATTACGGTCGGGTACCCTGCAAGATACCCTGATGCAAAATTATCCCTTGCTTGAACGCAAAACCTTTAGTCAAAATTTAATCGATTGGAGCCCGACGTTTTTGTTTTTATGGAAATTCGCTCGATTCCCCATCGGAATCCTTAGTTCCACTTTTATTTAAAAAAAATAAAAAGGTTGTCCATCCATGGAACTACGACATTTTGTCCCTTACGTACTAAAAATCCCAGATGAAAGAAGCGAGCCCCTTTAAAATCTTTGCTAAACTCTGGTCCGCAGTCGTTTGCATCGCAGATTAACCGGAAACAAAAGGAAAACAGCGAACGAATGGGGATTCGACGCTGCTGCTCGATTTCATACACTTGGGGACATCGAGTGCCACCCGAAGATGCAAACGGCTACGTCCCCCGAGTCATTCACTTTATCACCTATAGATTTTAGCTCAACCCTAGTTAGAAGCGACTTTTGACCGTCTCCTCGCGTCGTAGCTTTTTTTACAACCTAAATACGAATCGAACGTTAGCCGAAACAGTCCCGGTTCGTCGCCTGTCGGAAGATGGTTCACATTATTAGTCGAAAGGGAGACACAGAAAGCAGTCTGGACCCCTTCGACCTGCCGAGATGACATGTCAGGAGCAGCAGAGGCTTTCGATCAAGGGCCAAAACTCCCAGGACTCCCAAGATGGTTCACAATATTAGTCGAAAGGGAGACACAGAAAGCAGTCTGGACCCCTTCGACCTGCCGAGATGACATGTCAGGAGCAGCAGAGGCTTTCGATCAAGGGCCAAAACTCCCAGGACTCCCGGTCACCGTAGCTGCACGACTATGGGACGCCTGGGGCTTTCCCTTTTTTGTGAAAATCGATGCAGTCCCAATTTATAGAAAATCTGCTGGGTATCGCCCGAGGAAAGTCAAAACCGCGACGAGGATCGCGACTATCTCGGCACTCCTGGAAATTTTGTAAGTAATTTTGTTCCTTCTCGATTGCTCGGAAACAGCGATTTTACTCCTTCGCATTGCCCTAGAAATTCTGATCACTCCTCGGACCGGCGAACAAAAAGGATATGTCCGAGGAGCGGGGAACCAGTCGAAAATACGTGCATATGAAATTTTTGTACAAATCGGTGTAATTTCGCGAGTTTTAACGGGGCTGTCCTTTACGGGCGCGCGGAGCATTTTTCCGACACTCCAACGCCCGCAACGGCGGCCCTCTGCATGACTGAAAAGAAGCTCCAACCAGGGAGGCTCTCCACCGTGGGGGCACGGTGGGCAACCATCCCTGGCATCGCCCAAACGCGAGAAACCGAGAAAAATTTGGAAACACAAAACTCGTGCACGAAAACAAAAGAGAGACCTACTTAGTGGCGACAACCGCCAAAGTTTAAAAAAATATGTTCGACTGGCTCCGATCGGGGAATCGGGCTCAGCTCTTTTATAGTCCTACTCACCCAGTCACTGTTTTGGCTTTTCCCCAAAATTTAAAATTTAGACCAGAGAATACCCAAACATCATACCGACACATATAGATATGCAGCAAAGCAACTTTTAAGCTAATACGGCCAAACCTACATAAATAACACAACGTCTCTCAAACAACGTCGCTACAAAATAATACGTCTGGTCTCCGCGGCGATGGTACAGAAATTGTAATATACGCGACTGGCCGAGATGTGCCAAAAGGCTACGTAAACAGGCTGAACCTCGCGCTGGTCGGCGCGAGGTTTCGAAAACAAGAAAATATATCAGCGCTTCGGGCGCTTTATGTGTGTTTAAAATTTGTTGTTATATATTTTTTTCATATTTCAGGAACGGAAAAGAGTAGGCGGCCGGGGGCGGGATCATATCCATGCCCTGGCTGGTCGCCTGCTTATAAAAGCTTATATTTAATGTAAGTACCCTAGGAGGCCCGTAAGAAGCATATAAATGCGTGCGCGATAGGAAAATTTTGGGTCCCAAGTGAGTTAGGGGAATCCTGTGGGAATCTGTTGGGGCGGGAGGCCCCAGTTTTCAGTGAAATGGTTAGTATAGGGCCCAATTAAGGTACAGGGCTGGAATAATCAGGAAGTTTTGGTTTAGGATGTGGTGATTTAGAGCCCGAAAGTTTGAGAGTTTAAACGCGGGATTGGGCGTCCCTAAGTACTTACGGGTTGGGGTCAAGTTGACCCGAAAGGGAAATTTGGAAGCCTTATAGGTTCCTAATGATGATTTAACGTCCCCCTTTCTGTTTGAAATCTTTAAAAACCCCCAAAATTTCAATTTACTGATACCCTTTGAAAATGAAACTCTTGTCCTATTAGGCCGAATTTATCATTCTCCTCATGTATTTAAATGTTCCACAATATACATATCATAACTACTTCAGTTTCCTGCGTGTCAGGAGAGGTCCCAGAGATCCGAATTTAAAATAAAACTCCCGTTCAAGCTTTGATAAAGATCCTGCACCACTCCTCGGCCCATCCTGACACACAGGGCATATACACTTTCATTTCACACCTTAGCAACAACGGTATAACTGTACTACATGTATGTACACTTTGGTTGGGGATGCGCACCGGAATCGGCCTTGGGGCACCCAATGAACAAAATTTGTTAAGTCGGATTGTGATAAAACGCGAAATCTCTCCCCCTTGTCCCCGGCCGATCCGACTGCGCATCCGCACCACATTCCAATGCCGACACTCCACACAATAATGAACACAAGTTTATAAAAACGATAGTAATCCTGGGACCGATCGGATACCCTAACCATGAGATTTTGATTTAATTTTGGTGCGAAATCACCCCGCGCTGATGGAGCGTGATTATGCATGTACAGAATACAACACAATATTTTTATTTTATTCAGCACAAACAACACAAATATCAATGATACATTCATGAATCCTTGTATCACTCTCCACCGGTATCCGATCGCCCGTTATCCGTTGAATTTTGAGGCCTTTATGGTCTGGTTTCGACTATTTCGACTTTAGTATAAAAACTCGAACTGTTACATAGTACCGTGCCTATTTAATTTATATTTGCCATCAGGCAGAGTTTCTGATGCAGTGAAGGAAGCAAGCTATGCTTATGCTAAGATTATATATTTAGTCGATGCTTGGAAAATAGTGTTATACCATTTCTACCATATAAATCATAAGCATGAAATGTACAGGCTGTTTAAATGATTGTAAA
This sequence comes from Trileptium ribeirensis, assembly GCA_030248225.1. Taxonomy (NCBI): domain Eukaryota; kingdom Metazoa; phylum Nematoda; class Enoplea; order Enoplida; family Thoracostomopsidae; genus Trileptium; species Trileptium ribeirensis. The sequence goes on from JASANE010018019.1 coordinate 16,133, forward strand.
TAATGCGCACGGCCGAAATATTTTGTTGCATAACGGTTTTACAACTAATTTGGGCTCCAAAATCCTGAAATAGTTCTTTCCATTTTTTCCGGGGGGGGGTGCAGGAAAAAATGAAAAAACACATTTTTCCGTTGGTATTTTCCGGTTCCAAACCCTTCTACTATAGGTAAACAGAATCCAAAGGTGTTTTATTCATAGTACATGACGTCATTATATAGACATTCACTGGTTCATAAAAACAACATAGTCATGGCATAGATAACATAAAAATAAAACGTCACATGTGTCAGATTGTTTTAGGTTTACTAACAGAGGGCGTAAATCGCGCACGTAGTAATTGGAATTTAGTGACTAGATGAGGAATGAATCACCGTTATAGTTAAGGGCTTGTATCTGTCGCTGCAAATGACTCTTTTCAAGAGTTACTATACTTATAATTGTCTTATGTCACTTGCACTATCTGGCTTCGTACCCATCATATGCCACCTGACTTGGCACAACAGCCATCCATTCAAAGTGTAACACTAAATCATTTGATTTTTGGAACGCAAATTTTACAGTTCTAAAGAGAAACAGCTGTCAATAACACGCTCGTAGCAAACAGACCCTAGTCTAGATTCCGGCATTTATTACCATGGGCTATTGCGTGCACAGGACAACGACTTATCATCCGAATCGTCAGAGCTCAAGCTAGAAGTGTGACAATTTGTCACTGTTCACAGAAGTGTAAAAACTCAGTAACCTTTTAACCATAGCACACTTCTACAATAATAGCCACTCGAGACACTCGGACAGCCGCTGCCGTCAGCATATGTATTTTTGCATGAGCCTACCTTTCTAAAAGCAGCATAAGAGTTTTTTGTTTCATGTGTATTCTGCATGGCTCACCATTGGTAAAGTTGATGCTGAAAGCTCGAGATTGCTTGGTTCGTTTACTTTCTGCTGAAACTCTCAGGTCGCCCGGCATTGGGGTCCGCGCTTTGGGCCAAATTTCAAACAGCTTTGAGGTCCAAATCTAAGCTGCGTTCTAGGGTCCAGGCACTCTACGCGCGGCGTTTTGTCACGCGTGAAACACAGCCAGACAAGGCGATTGATCTATTGTACTTAAATATAAAAGGGGATATTATAGTTCCCTAACTCGCCGCATTTTGGGAGAACCCATGTTAACGATTTTAGTAACTAATCCAAAAGCACTCCAGACCCACCGCGAGAACAGCCGAATAAGTGCTTAACTCTTATCTAACCATAGTTTCTCGGGAGGCTCGGTGCAATATATCTTTTAAAACCTCTTAATAAACCGCACCTATAACATACCAATAGTACCCATTTTTGAATGTAGATTCCTCGTTCGAAAAATTCGATACATATTAACTGATGCTCCATAATAACCAGAAAGTAAGCAGGGTTACTCCTAAGTTTAATTACCCTCTGCCAGTGACACTGTCAAAGCTAATTAAACGGCCTTTTGGTTTTGCTCATAAGCTTACAATTATTTTCATAAAATTGTGTCGTATCTTTGGGATCAGCTGCGCATCACCTGACAACACGAAGTCGAAACCTCGCGCACTTTCAACGACTGAGCCTTTCTGTCATACAGAAATCGTTGCCACTCGAACTGGGATCTGGTTGCCTTCAGATGAACTAAACGAATTCTACGGCGTGTGGTCCTACTACCAAGATCGTGACGACAGGCATGTCCTAGGAAGAAGGTATAGATCATTCTAAAAATTAGCTAACGTGAAAACTTGCCTCATGCTAGTATCCATACGAAATCCCCCGTATGAGTGTGGTCTTTTGAATATCCATATCCCCGAATCCCAAACGGAGATTAACGCAGTACCGCGACTGTTTACCGCAGATTTGAGAGACTACGAAGTTAGGTTCTGTTCCATTATCCACCAGCCCAAATTTGGTCGATTTTGAAGATACAGAGCTGATTTTGGTACCAATCTATTCAGTTCTATGAGTCCGTTTAGAAAATACTCATTTTACCCATATACCTGTAATTTTTTTAGATTTTTTTGGGTCCCTTTGCGAACTCAAAAATTTGTTCTTCGGAATAGGGTCATGTTTGGTAAAATTCGACTCGGATTGATGACATCAATCTGTACTATATTAAATCTATGCCACTGTTTGAAAGCTATGATGGCCAAAGTAACCCTGAGGGCGGTACGTTATAACGTTAGAAAAAGGGGTTCTTTTTCATTATCCTCCCAGCCAGCATTTGCTCAAAAATGGTTAGATTCTGGAAATTTTGGTATTTCTTGTGGTCCTTGAGACCTGCCCTGATCATTCCAACCAAAAAATTGAATATTTAAAATTTTTTCGGGTTCCCTCTTGGGAACCCAAAAAATGTTTTGTTCAAAATTGGATTTTTACCCACAATTCAACGCGGCTTGACCAGCTGAGTGTAATGGTGCTATTTTTAACGGGATCCGACAAAAGCATCCTAAAGTTATGGCCAAAAACTGCTCAACTGCTGAGCCTCTCAGCCTCCGATATTTATGGCCATAAATTAGGAACTCCGGATCCCGTTAAAAGTAACACCATTCGACTCAGCTCGTCAAGATGTGTCGAACGGTGGGTTAAAATCCAATTTTTAAGATTTTTTTTGGGTTCCCGAGGGGGACTTAAAAACTAAAATTTTAAAAATTGGTTTTTGGATGAAATGATCAGGCGAGGTCTCGAGGATCACAAAAAATACCAAAATTTCCAGAATCTTACCATTTTTGGGCAAACGCGGGCTGGGGGCATAATGGAAAAGAACCGAAAAAGGAACAGCATAGAGGGGGGCGGCATGTCTCACATAAGGAGCTTAGCTTGGGATAAGACTTAGAATATCGAGAACGGCATGACCTGAATTTTATTTCAGCTATTCAGGTTTACTTGGGCCCTCATAACTTCCTAGCGGTGGCGTAGATTTCAATATACCACACACCAATGGTTTTCTATCATCATGTCGAGCCCAATGGTACCAAACATATTCCGAAGAAAAAATTTTAGGGTTCCCAAATGGCGACCATTGGGATCTCAAAAATAAAAAAAAATTTTAGGGATATGAGTAAAAGTGGTACTATCAGAACCGCCTCATCGAGCTGAATCGATTGGTATCAAAACAGCGCAACATGTTCAAAATTGAACAAATTCGGGCTGCGGAAAATGGAAAAGAACCCGAAAATAGCTAAGTAAATTAACTAACTTAACACAATTTCATACCCACTACGTTCGAACGGACCCTGCATATATTGAAGCGTTGATTTAACCGTGTGTAGTCATTCGCGTAAAGAACAGAGTACCTCTGTAGCTTGAGCAGAAATGAATTTTCCTCCGTACAGTGTGTTAAATATTGCATGAGTTAATTTGGTAGTGGCAGAGTTCAACCCACCGGTCACACCTATATAATTACTTCTGAACGTTTTAAGGATTATCCGAGAATAACAGTAACCTTAAGATTTTGTCGCAAAAGCGTACGCTCGAGTCCCTACAAAAGAAATTAATAAAATGATTTCTATATCAGGACGTCGTGCGGTTAATAGTATTGCTAGATTCGTTATATTAATCATTCAAGCGGTTCAGTTTACGACATAGGTATCTAATATTGTACTAAATTTAGAAGTCTGTAGCCCGATACTGATTACGCTTCGCGCAAAAGCATAGTACATTACTCGCCCGTAGAGCAGTAACAACCGATAGATTATACTCTAAAATTTTGAACAACAATCACACATGACTAGAATTTGAAAAATAAACATCTAAAAAAAGCGTAACTAAAAATTGTATACCAGTATAATATGCCTGAAACTACTCAGCGCCTCGGTTGGCGAATTCCGAACTACCCTTAGAATTCAACTTTAATTACTATAAAGCCAAACTGCAGGCCTAGTGAATATGTAAAGACATATTACTTGCACAATATAAACTAAACCAACGCTATAAGCACTTTAGCATCGTGGACTTCGAAAATTTACCTTGGAGATAGGCAACAGTAGCAAAATACATAACTACGAGACTATATCTTTGCTACAAAAAGTTCAATCGGTTATCCATCTTTCCTATAAAGCTGTGGATCTCGTGCTTTTCTCGAATTTAGACCGCTAAATGCCCGACGGTAGTTGGTAATACTGCGTTGACATCGTTATGAACATTAATTCACTACAAAAGTTTATGCAACACTGACGCCAAGTAATTCAGTGAAACAAGAATTATATAAATGACAGTTTGTATACAAAAGTTAATATATGTACAGTCAGTAAAAGGGCGGAAGTAAAATGCCTACCATAAATGTAATGCAGTTGATATAGATTTTGAACTTTATTTATTCAACGTTTTCTAGAACACAGTTTAAGATCAAAACCAAAATCGTCCAAGCGGTAATGCGCTAATAGCAGAGAGCTAAAATAGCTATATATGCCATATCTAAACTGCTCATGAAGCAAACAACATGCTGGCTTTATCGCTAAGTTCTTATTACGATTATGTACGTTGGCTAAATTATTTGAGCTGAATCAAAGCTGGCTCGATAAAAGGGTTGCCAAGCCAGTCGAAAATATTTTTAACTTTATATACAGGGTCTAACAGGGTCTTTATATTCTATACGGTTCCAACTGATTACACATATGCCCTATATCATAATTCATATTATGGAAGCATAACAAAAACAGTTGACACATGACTAAAGTCATTATTGTCTGCGCACAACAACTACTCATATTTCAAAATTGAGCTTCATGAGCCCCTTTAAAAATATCATGAATATGTCTATATACATCAATAATACATAGCAAAATCCAACACATAAATTCAATTTCAGTCCCCTACCTAAAACTGAATTGAAATTGTGCAAGCCAAACGTATGTTAAAATTAACACAACATCAATATATATATATAACCTTTTTCAGTCATTAGTCTCGAAGACCCGTCGCTCTTGGGGTTTGGAAATGGCCTCGGCTATGGATTCAGGGATGTGTAACAAAAATTTAACCAGTCTTCCTAATTTATATCACAATTATCATTTTCCATCATGATTTTGAGCATAATTGCTAAAATTGCCTCATGCGGGAACCTGAAGAACTGGGGTAAATGTGGCTAAATGAACTCATGTTTCTGTGCCAACCAACAATTCACTTAGTCAGCATTTTTAAAATGTAATTTAGGTATTTCTTAAATTTTGGCTTATCATTCTTAATCGACTGCTCTGACGAAAAAAAGTGTTATAACGTTATGGTGCATATAAGATTCTGTATGGTGGTCCCTATTTATCGATAAGACATCTGGTAACAGGTTAGAGAGTTAAATGTTTCGGAATCACTTGGGTTCTGGGCCGGATGGGACTCCGAGACTGAAAATCGAAATTGTGGCGAACGAGCCAAGGTCGGATTGTTTTAGTTTAAACTAAGCGACGCTAAGTTAGCACATTTGCGAACTTGACATAAAACAGCGTTCAAACACAAACTATTTTCTTAGTTGAGTTATCCATGATATAAACAGACAAAAATTGCTTTATCTCTCGGTCTCAAACGGGTAAAATAAGCTGTAAATGAAATTTATGTATATAATAATTTTTATATATCTAATACGTAATGCAATTCTTCAATTATTTTAGATTTCTAGGTATCGATATTAACAGATTCAAACACATTTATCATCCCAACCAACAATAATTCGTATTCACTAATAATAGCCCGAATAACGGTTAGCCAGACATAATTTTTTCTGTACACTACAGAACTACTCGACAAAACTGCGAAACGCATGTTATACCGTTGGCAGTACCCTAATCTTCACATTTTTATATATTAAGCTTAAGTATATGATCTCCCGTCCGCCCCTTGCCCTGCTCTAAGCTGTTTCTATCTGTAATGTATGCCGGCCTTACTTCAGCTGTCCTATTCTGGCTTCTCCAAACTACCAAAATTATACATGACCTACGTATGGTTGTGGGTCCCCAGTGCGGGACTGGCAGAAGCTGAAAATATATGGGGGCATTTCACCCCTGCCACGTTCATCTGATCTGCGTGATCGCCCCCAGTGGAACCGCATGAACGTAAAATATTGTAACTCTCAGAAAACGTCGAACTTCATAAAACTGATTGCAATTGGGGAGCTTTATAGCCAATATAATACAAAATTCTCGTATTTTAGCCCGTTAGACAAAAATTTGATAATGTTTAGTGGCGCAGTAGAGTACCTGGGGTATGAACTGGGATACCCAAAATTTACATGGGGCATAAACTTTGGAGGGGGTCGAAATACCAGGGGTCCCATTCCCATTTATTTAGAGAAGCCAGGTATTGCATCAATCGCTATGAATTACCTACTGTTGTAGAGATGTTCTATAAAGATTGCCGTCGCAACCAGCACAACCACTGTGAAATCAAAATAACTAACACAACTAACTATACACACAAATCCTCAATAATATACACGCAAAGTCGTAAAATAATAAAAATATGTGAAAAATATATATTAAAATACCGAAAAGCACCGGAACTATGCAGAATAAATGGCGAGTAAAACAGATCTTACGAATTGACCATGTAAAGCAAAACTAAAAATATTAATGAAAACAACCTCACAGTTACTTGGTCATTAAAATTTGCAAAACACAAATACTACAAAAAATAAAACCCCCTTGAAAGGGCACTAAAATGTTAGGAATTTCAATCTATTAGATCGGCAGCTCATTTTGCTTTCTTGAGTACAGCAGGACATTCCTCGAAATAACTATTTAAACAGGTCGAGCAAGGCAAAAATTTATTACGAAACCCTCGCTTTAGACGGAGGTCGTTTAGAATCAAAATTTTTTCTCGACGGAGAGTTGTTTGAGTTGCGGAGTAACGACGGTTTTCGTAGGTTAACCTCCCCCGCAAGAACCAAACGGGGTAAAATCGAAAGACATTCCGTCGTTTAGAAACAAATTTTTTTCTCGACCGCCAGTTTTTGCGTTGCGGAGCAACGAAGGCTTTCGTAGGTTAATCCCCCCACCCAAACGTGGTAAAATCGAAAGGCACTCGGTCATTTAGAAACAAAATTTTTTCTCAACCGACAGTTTTTTTGGGCTGGGGCGTCACAGGTGTCGTATAGAAACAAAATTTTTATCGGCCGCCAGTTTTTTGGTTTGGAGCGTAAAGAAGGTTTTCGTAGGTCATCCCATCCGCAAGAACCATACGGGGTAAAACCGAAAGGGACTGCGTCATGCTCGACGCGTATACTGTGTGATTTCGAAGTGTCATACTCTTCTCAAGAAGTCATCATATTATTACATTGTTTACATTATTAACCCAATCCACGACAAAACGCAAACAAGATTAGTTAAAAATAATAATCAGGCATTAAAGGCTAAAAAAGAAAACACATTATTTATTCGATGGCTAGCATTCAGCCGTTAATTTCTATACAAAATGTTTTATCAATAGAATTTTGGCAAACCATATAGAAAAACGCAGATATCCAAAACAACATTTCACCTTATACACTAGTAACTGTATCGAGACTGCAGAACAATCTATACTAATGTGGATATCACACAAAACCGCACAAATTAAAACAAACTAACAATGAGTTTCCCATGCCCGAAAACCCAAAGTAAAACGTTTCAGCTGCCAAGGACTTCCGAACAAATTTTCGAATTTTGGGTCGATTAAGTATGAAGGTGCCATACCTATAATCCTATAGCTCCAGAGCTTTAATCAAGAGGTATCGGCATTTATCATTTTGCTATGAAATAAAACCAACCAGAGAAAAAATTCGAATGTTAAGATAAAATAACCTTGCTTCCGTGAAAAGTACTAAAATGGGGTAAAAACCCACATTTAGGCTCCTGACCCCGGAACCACACCCCAAATCAAAAAACGCTCGGGGGTGTACACGGTAAAATCGAACCGGTTCGAATGAGCCCAAGGTCATGAAAATCAATTAAGGCGTTCCCGAGTTATATCCGATCATACACACAGACGGAATTTAAAAACTTTAACCCCTGCAACACACAATCTCCACTACGTTGGGGCCCAAATGGCGATATTTTAAATCAAATTGAGATCTCCCGTAGCAAACAAAATAGTCACCTGTAATAAAACAATCAAAATACAACAATACTTTCATAGTTCTTGATCAGTTTCTGCATAAAATAACACATATTTGAGGTATAATATTAAAGAATATAAAAAATTACATATATAAACAACAAAATATATTAAGTTATAAACACACCGGGTGATAATACAACGCTTGCTGCAAATAAAGCAGCTTTAAAGGCACAAGATTTTAGATTCCATAAATAATTATAAATACATATGGCAATTAGATAAATTTAAACTGGAGCACAGAATAGCATAAAAAGCAGTATCAAGGTTATTGCAACAGAGATGATTTATACCTTTGATGTTTTATTTCGAATAACTAGATGCTGAGTCGGCACCGTTTGGGTTTAGGAACACTGCTTTTATTCGCAAGCCTGCTCAAACAACGAACAATAATCAAAACAAGATAGACGAGTGGCTGCTTATTGGATCGACATTATGTTAAATATTCTTTGTTGATCTTGGCTGCAAAACTCCGGGCATTGGTGTGGTCAATATAAGTTATGCGTGCAATGCGAACACATGGACAAAAGACAGTAAAATACCACGTTATGATGAATTAAAATAAAAATTACAAAAATTTGCAGCAATAGTAGGTGTTTTGGATATTTTGCTCTTCAGATGTTGTTAGTGTTTGGATTATATCATCAATGCTATAACTAAGCAGCCTACAGGTACTTGGATTGTCAAAGTTTGATGCAAAAACGGCCAAACAGTAGGTAAGTTGCGATTTCTAAACAACAATAATCATCACATTTGCATACCAAATTGGAAGATGCTGCCTGTTTTTTTTCAAGCGAATGGGCTTATTCTCGTGATGATGTCAGTGTAGGTGTTATCTGTACTTTTTACTGTGTCGCGCTAAAAATTAAACCAACTTGGTTTTTATCATGTACAAGCGTAACACAAAAACAATAATGCATGCCAAGTTTGGATTAAAATGGGAGTCGTTTAATCAATAGAAAAAGTGTTTATTGGCATGGGTCAATTAGTCTTAAACGTACCAAACGTTAAAACAAGTTTGAATTAAAATAGGAGTTGTTTAATCAATAGAAAAAGTGTTTATTGGCATAAGTCAATTAGTCTTAAACGCATCAAACGTTAAAAAAAGTTTTTGAGGTCTGTCAATCTTTTCCCGAGTTATGGCGGTGAATTTAATGAAATTCTACGTTAGTAGCGCAGCCAGGCAACAAGATGATAACGTCTTGCTGCAGAATAAGGTTATTCAGCAATATTTTATAATTTTAACAGATTTTATATCTTTTTTGACTGGACGTTTTCCATGAAGTAAACATTAGAACGTCCGGTATACATTAAAAGTCCATATTTGCCCAACGGACATAGCTGCCATACATCGAAATCGAAAGCTAATCAATTACCCACAAGAGAATGGTTGCATTATAGAACAAACCAAACGACAATTATTGAGTAATCGTCAAACAGAGTTACACAATAAATCACGCTCAATGAAAAAACGTATGTGATATAAATCGCAAACTAATAATATTACCAGCAATAAATCACGGTTGATCTTACCCATTGAGGACACGTAACGGTGAATCCATAGTGATAACTTTCTTAAAAGTTGATTATATCGACAAACAGAACTGTGTAATTATCTGTGCCGTATTCTAGCGACGAATTAAATTTCTACGAATATATACACCGAAAACACTTTCCATGCGTTTCAACATCCGTCATTTAGGTGGCAATAGCTGCATCCCATGCCTATCGGGTATTAAGCGGTATGGTACCCAAACACTTCCTTGAAGACTTTGGCGACATTAAGCCATATTCCTTGCCAGCGAAAAGTTCTATTAAGTTAGCCATTTGTTATACATTATAACATCGTTCGTAGTATTAAATTGTAGCGAAATCTGATATATATTCTAAGTTGATCGTTCCCTGCTTGTGACATGTTTCTTGAGAACAAATATCGTGAAGTCGCAATTATGTAAAAAAATACTGCTATATTAAAAAGTTTGACATAATGTAATATTACAAAATAATTAGCAAATTTGAGGAAAAAATAAAAAGAACTCTTCGATTACGATCTATACTACCATCTTTGGTCAAAGTTCAGCCAATCTACGGTATTGCTGAACAGACAGATACACGAAAGCTGTGACGCTAAAACCGCTAGTACGTCTTTTCTACAACAACCATATATTTTCAACCTGAGGCCTGCATGTGGAGATTGAAGTTGTCCGCCCATTAATACAACGTAAAACACATTCCTCCAATTCTAGACCATTGGTTTATATTTTGAAATTTCTAATATTTCTGAAACCACTCGTTCATGAAAATCAACTATTTTTCAATTATTTCAGGACTTTGATCCTTTTCGTTGCTTGCATGTTTGCACTTAATGGACTATATGAATTATTATACTTGCCACCACAAAACGCAAAACCAAATATTAACGGCGGCTGTTAGCACAAAATCAAATAAATATAAATTACGTAGCCGGGTCATTATTCCATAATGATTTTATGATGTGACAAGAACGTTGCGATTGGTTCAACAAAAATTATTACTCAAGACATGCCGAAAAGGCTAAGCAAGATACCAAATTATGTTGATATAAAACGCAATTCGAAACATAAGGGCTACTAATATTTCAGGTAAGCAGGGCGATGATTACCAACAACGACATAAATTGTTCATTCTCCGTGTTTTATACGCTCTGCCTGTCGAAAAGGACAGAATCACGGGAGGGAGAGCTGCCGTCCGTCCCGTTCCGCGGCGGGCGTCGTTCTTCTTCCGCTTCCGCGTCAGAGGGCAAACACCATACCTAACGGGGCCGTCCTTCCGGTAAATATTTTTTGATAGTTTCCTCCCTCTTTTCTTTCTCCTTCATTCCAAACATACGTAAGAAACACAGATTACAAGCTGAACAAGCTAGCAAAACAAAAGAAAACAACCTATCTACCCTATTTAACGTTAGAAAGGCTAGTAAGTAGACAGTATATCACAAATTTTCCTCAGAACCTGGTAAATCTATTCCAGCTAAACCCTTTCAGCAGCTATATCACACATCCAGAAGCGAAGTCATTGATAATTTTAACCAACCAACTCCAAACAAAGCAACACATACTCACAAACACCTAGGAAAAACTTGCCTACAAAATAACTTCAAGCAGCCGCTAGTGCGCTTGTTAACTTGGTAAATCAGTCTAAATTGAAGTAAACTAACGTTATCTGCAACGCAGCTAAAAACTGCTTTCTTGGCAATGAATTGTATTTATTGAAACTGTGCGAGCAGCATCACAGTGTGTCTCATTTATAGCATTCTGATTAGAAAGTTATCACCATTATGATCTAACTGACGGGCACTGTTTGTCCAACGTTAGCCTAAACAGTGTCTCTAACCACTGATCAGAAAATTACCTTCTATCTATTATTTTCTGTTAGAATCTTATAAACCAATAATTTTAAGTTTCCTACAGAAGAACTTGTAACAAACGTATGTGTAGTAAAGGGAGGCAACTGGAAACAGGGCGAAAGTATGTATTCTACGGTCCAAGCTGTGTAAGCACATTCGATTTGACGCAGTATACGCAGTGGTGTATAGTGGAAGACATTTTTTGCTCTGAATGTCCAAAACCGACATATTTGATCGATAAATAAACATTATTAGCTTCTTCAGTCTCTTTAAAGTTTCAGAAAGGCAATAATACCATCGCAATACATTAAGTTTAATGTAAAAGTTATTTTTAATGCATTTAAATCCACTATACCTTCATTTCTTCCATCATCTGTTTTACTATATATAAATTTCGAAGACCAGGTTCCGGTTCCGGTTCCGGATCCGGTTTAAATGGACGGTTCCGGTTGCTGGTTCCGGTTCCGGTAAATTTCGGTTCCGGTTATTCCCTGAACCCCGGGTCTATATTCGTATATTGCAATAGTGCAGGGCCATTTTATTTCCTCGTCTAATAACACAAAACACAGAAAACTGTTGCAAGTTAAACATTTTTTAGCGTTTTATGCAGCTTACACATAGATATACCCAATGAGTAGATGCAACTGAAATATACCTTATTTCACCCAACTGAAATACAAGGCATCAGAGCAAATATGACTGTTACTATTCTAAAACTTACAGACAACCTTCTTGTCTTATATCTATGACCCACAGTTCATAACAAAAGCTTGTAGAAGAGTGACACTGGGTCATACTCATGTACTTCACATTCTATGAACACTCGGTCGTTTTTCAGCCTACACACCCAAGTTTTTTTTGGAGCGGGGCGTCATTGTCCCCCAAAATTCCTTGGGAGGGTATCAGATATCAAGTCAATAACCAATGAGATTTGAGCAGGAGCAATGATGCATGAGTAAACTTAAGCTGCCCCTCGACCATCCTCTTTTGACACATTGTGGAAAACCTGTTAGAGAACAAAACATTCACTGTAATAGCCAATTCCAAATAAAAAAAATCCGTTCGCGAACGCAGACCGTCGTGTTGCAAAACGGGGTAATTTCTGTTCGCTACTACATGCAACTATTTGCTGTTTGACCACAATTTCGTGTTTCACAACGTACTACGTGGCAACTCGCGTTTTTTCGTTACGCTAAAACATTTCGCTATATTAATGAAAATACGTGTAGTTCGTGAAGTTTACATGTGATGCGCAAGTTTTAAAACACAAAACGGTGGGATTTTCGCTCGATAATAAAACATAAATTTTCCAGTTCAAATCTCCAGCGGACACAAATAGATTTCTTAACGATATAATTATTTTTTGTTATTTAACGTTTTGGATATGTTGTGCGAGATACTAATTTTATGTTCTCTTATATGTTGACGGATGGCCGGTACGCCCAACAAGCGCTCGCCAATCGCTAATGCCAGAAGGTGGTGTAGGTGGTGCAAGTTTACCCATACATGACTGGTGGGTTCTACATCATGGCTAGCGTGATGCCATGAAACATTTAACAATTTGATAGGCTCTAAAGTTTATGATTAATAAAATAAGTGTGATTTTTGATGATCTCTGTTTAAATCTACATTTGTTTTACGAAAAAACTAGGATTTTGGGGAACTCGCTAAAGAGAATCCTAGACAACAAATTAAATAAACGCTTGACAAAGTCAAAAAACACGGTGTATTAATTAGTTGCACAGATTAATAAAAATATACAATACAATATTATGGCACAAAATTAAGACACAATAGCAATAAAGCTTGTTTAGGAAAGGCACCGGCAAACGGTTTTCCTTTTGAGATACTTCATATATACCAGATAAATGTTTTTACCGATAACGCGGCACATTTACACCGAGAATCTCTTGGCGCTATCAATATTTCCCAAGTTCTTCGTCGTCACCAGGCGGATTACTAATCCAACAGCATAAAAGCATGGTTAGAACGATTCCCAGAAGCTAAAACAGAAGACAATTGGAACTATACTAAAACAAATATTTGAGAAGCTCAACAGAAATACTTATACTGTATTTATTTTTTTGCTATGCATTGACGAATAATGTACCATTTTCTTAATTTATTTAGACTTTAAAATTTTAATTTTAAATTTTTAAAAATAAATTTATTTTTAAAGACAATAAATTTCGTTTTCAAATTTATCTGTCAGGATCAGTTAGCGTAAAAACCAGTTGCGAAGAATACCTAAAATTCTACTAGAACATTTACCTCTTAAGCCATTCTGCTATAGCACTACTGCAGGACTACCTAAAATGTGTGTGAAAAACATACTCTACATGCATAACAGACTTACAAAAACGCACAAACCGCCATTGAGCGTGAAATTTTTGTGTAGAGCAACCCATCGCCTGAAGTCTTACGAGAATCTCTGCAAAATGTAAAACTTATGCTTGTTATCAGAATATCGCCAAACCCTCATTTTTTAGATATATTGTAATATACTGACATTTTCAAAGTACTGAAATTATACCAGGGAGGTATCCCAGTGCGAAACTGGCTAGCTGAAATTACTTGTGGGTGATACCCCGAAATCGTTTCGGGGAAGCACAAAATACAGTAACTGTAAGAAAAATTCAAATATAACTGAATAATTGATTGAAATAATTATGAATATCTAATAGCGAAATTTTTAGCGATTTTTGCCCATTAAGAAAAAACTATATGATCTTAGGCAAAAAAGAAGGGCCCACATTTAACATACAAAAATTCCTGAATTTTTATCCACTCGGCAAAGTATCCGAAGAAGTTGCGGGAGATGGGGGATGGGATGGGTTGATTGGCGACATGAATTAGCGAAATACCAACATTTTTGGTGCGCATAGATTGGAAGCATCCGGGGGAGCTCGAAATAGCCCATTTGGGGAAGCCCGATATAGGTGACACTAATATTTAGTCACGGTAAAATGGAGCGGGTGTAGTTTTATTTTTAAGTTATCATTTTGTTTAATCATATCTAATAGGCTGTGTTTAATGCATATGCCATCCTAAAACCTCTTGAATGCTGAACCCATTGAAAAACATAAAAGTGCGCCGAACTTAAACCCATCAAAGACAAATGACAACGCGTCAAGTTTTTGTGCTGGTTCCTAGGTATCCAAACCATCGTAATCAGCCTACTGAAAACCTATATAGACAATTTTTAATGATCCGTGTGTAATACGCCACCAAACTGAAGACAGACTATATTTGGAAATCGGATTCGTCGACCATAAAACATTTGGAGCCACATGAAAAGGTAAAGCGTTGTCAAATTGGGCTCTAGATAGCACGTATTCAGCGTGCTTAATAATCTAATGGCTACTCACTGTAAGGTAAAATAAGCAACAACACGGCGAAATTTCAAAAAGAGTTATTTCTGGCAAAAGGTTGACGAACCATATTCGGCACCACAGTGGCCCAGAGAGTAGTCCCACGAAATAGCTGTCGGTAAAGTTGTAGATCTCTATAAGCTGTTTCTGTATAGTGGTCTCCATTTTCTGTGTATTGAGATATGGTTGCGAAACACTGGTATGGCCAGATTTGGCCAAGAACCTTGAAAACATGTTGATCAGGAAAACAGGGCTTAAGGTGCTCGCGTTCAATAGAAGACATATCGTCGTCACTTTCGCAATCGAACAAAAAATTGGCTAGATCCGTGTTTCCAATAAAGTTATGAATAACAGTGACAGACAAAAGAGAAATTTTCACGATTTTCCCCCTAGCTCCTTTAGTGGAAATTCCACTCGCTTCGTTGCAATTAACAATACACTTTCGTTGTTACCTGTAAAATGGGTTGTGCCGTTCCTGCAGCAGTTGGACAAGGCATAACACTTGCAAAAGTGTAATACAAAATTATAAAAAATAACCGTGGGTCATATCAACAAAATATAATACGCAGCTGTTTAATTCCATACAGCTTTGTTCGTTGGTTATCACATTTAGTTCAGCACTTAGGTCATTTTGACCCATTTGTGTTAAAACAAAGTCGAACCTGAATAACGCAAAACACAACAGACAACGCAATGGCGACGGATAAATTATAGCCAATCGCATCACCAACAGCTTGAGAACAACCCTAAAACACAAAGCGAGATATTGATGCTACGATGACACGACTAAAGTGAAAAGGTTCTCAATGTTTAAAATTAATCGAATACTTCGTGGTGTTAAAAGAGGAAATAAACATGAGTTCTCCTTGCGTGTCAAAAATAAAAAAGACAAATTTATCCAGACTTGAACAGAACACCACTCTAGATCAGAAACATAGAAACTAAATTGTTGACATCTGTGTATTTTATTTCAATAAGTACCAGTTTACAAACCTCTTTAAATTTCTAATCGCAACACAGAGCATAGTCTACTAATCAAACATGACACAAATCGCAACTGATAAAATACGCAAAGCGCGAACAGGATCCAGTGATTCGAGTTATCAACATTTCCATCAGTAAAATAAGCTTTCTTAATAAAACTACCTTCGTAAACAAATACTCATCAAAGTGCTTCAATCGTTCACGGTGAAATCCGACGCCACACCGTGAACCGAATCGTTTTAACCCAATCGGATTACAGCACGAATTCGGAACGCGACCAGCTTCGTACGCACCGATCCCGATTTCGGGCACATCACCGGTGTCGACAACAGACGAATATTCAGAATTCAGCCAGTCAAATTCTGTACGAACACCACAGCACTGCATCTGCAAAATTGAAAGCAAAAATATGGTATGCTTACTAGTTAACATGTACAAACACTGCTATAATAGCGCACTATGCATGGTGCAACGGTGATAGTATACTAATACATTATATAGAAATGGTTAGATAATACAACAGCGAGTTGGTAACAGCACTATAGTGAGTGGTAAACTCTGGGCTTCCGGAATAGAAATAAAACTGGCGCGACCGTTTCGATGAGTGCAACCCTTATGGATCAGCTTCGTATAAAACACGACAGCTTCGCTAATTAAACTCCGACCTCAAGATTTTGCATTGATACCGAAAATGCAGTAGCGACAATGCCAATTTATTTCAACTTTAAAAAAAATGAAAATAAACCGCTGGTGTCCTTTAATTAATTCATTTATTTAATTTTAGGTTCTTTATGTTGAGTGACTAGATGATTTTGACTGAGCAAAACGTTTTGTTTATTGGCGAGCCTTACTGCAATCTTATCCATCTCTTTCCCCGGGACACAACTCACCTCTAATTTGCGAACCCTAATTGTGTCACGAAGGGGAATTCAGGCCCATTAAACGAAATTTTTGACATTACCTCTCGCAAATAGCTCCCACCCATCTTAACACAAAAAGCATTACTCAAATGCAAATCATCTACTAATATAACAGTGTTATTCCGATATGCACTTACGAGTTTGCAAATAGCTTCCATCCATCCTATAACAAAAAGCATTACACGAATCATCCACTAACACAACAGTTACTCCGGTAAGCACTTTCGAGCGTAAGCCTACAAAAGCAACTTACCCTATGCTGAATCAAATCGACAACTTCGCTAAACTTCGGGTTCTTCGGGCCATATTTGTGCATGATTACATCAATCATACTTCGCTCGACTGCTGCGTACGCCTATAATATACAACATATTTATCATGAGCAGTAAGAAAAAAGGTAATAAATAAAACACAATGTATTTAATTTGTTTATGAATGCCTAACAGCGCAATGACACCTCGTTTCAAACCAAACATGTTAAAAAGCACTTAATAGCGACAACGCAACGAATCACGATGAAGCTTTCAAGTATTTGTGATCGTATTTGTGTTTATAAGTCGTGATCTGGGTTTAATACAATTTACATATCGTAGCAAATTTTGTTGTGAAGCAAAAACACTGATCTGATATTAGTCTGAGCAGATTATCACGCAACATGTGGGTGCTACACAGACGATGTCGAACTTTTCGCCTTTCCACTTTATTGTAATTACTAAGTCAACTTTTACAAGCCCAATTTTGCTCACTTATTACTATGATTTGCCAGTAATTTTTTAGTCAAAGCCTTAGTTACAGGGATTTATTAAACTCATGTAGAAAGGGGAACATACAAATGTTCACACGTTCGAACCAACAAATCTTACTTCCAAAAGTAATAATTAAGCGCAGTAATAGAGACACAGACGAGAGGTCACGATCAATAAATTCCTCCAGCCCGTTACATGATGAGATGTATCACGGATACATGGTCACTCAAAAAGGTCCTGACACTAAATAAAATCTTTGACACTAGATAAAATGACATCTAACCCAACACAGATCAACATTTACATTTTGCTTTCACGAGTAGAAGACTTATTTTCGTTATTGTCCACGTACTAGATGATAACCGAGTTGGCTACCAGAGGTAAAATGTTTGATAAAAACTTAAAATCATTTTTCAGAAATACTAAGATACCCCAACTAAAGCTAATTCAATAGTGGAATAGCTAAACAAAAGTTACCTCCGGTTGATAGATCCACGCGACGACTGCGGCAGCAAAAAGGCATGCGGTAATAAAAAGAAGTAGTACGAAGAAACAAAACATGAATAGAAGACGACTAATTTTTGAAAGATATTTTAAACTAAAACGCGGCACAAGCTTATCCCGAAAAGACTCATCAATAAATAATCAGAAGGCCTATAATGCAAAATAGACAATTATTAAAAAACCTTCCACTGCAAGTCATTACGATGCCAGAATTAATATTGCTTTCACAAAACACATATCTAATAACACATAAAATGTAATCAAACTAAGAAACCGATACAAAGGATAATATACTCAAAGTCAGGATACTGATCATCCACCAATACAGAGATGATATACAAATTGGTGACTCGTAGGCCATATTAAATCATTCATTTCTTGCCATATTTCAACCAGTATTGATGCTAGTCGAAATATGACTAGACATGAATAATTATAAAATAAAAAACATGAATACTTCTAAAACTGACAAATTAACGAGCACAAAAAACCAATAAAAATCAACAACACTAATGAATATGAGCTAGCAAAGGCACTGCTCAAGATCGAAATAACAAATAATTTCACACGTCTACTCGTTCTGCCAGGCACCGGCTTCGAAATTGTATAACTTAAAAGATAATAATGTCCTGCACAAAATGGGAGATCCCTTTTCGATAACCCTGCTCGTGGAATTGTACCAGGCACCATATGAAAAATTTTAATAGCGGTGTACATAATTCATTAAAATGTGCATACGGTTTCGAAGTTATTGATTATCTTAAAAAAAGATAATACTATAATGAATCGCCTGTCCAAATTAGAGACCCATTTCGAAATCCGGTTTCGTAAAATTTTACCACATGTACATCACCCTCACCGCTCTGTTCAACTAATTACATTGTTCAATAAATTTTTAAGAATCATGTTTTCTCTACCCTAAATGTTTTTTAAATAAAATACCATTTGTAATGCTAAAAACTCCTCCAATACCTTAAAACATTTGTACGAAAGTAAATGTACACGAATATATGGATATTTAGTATATAGAACATTTGGTCCTCCAATTTAAAATTTCTTCACAGAATGAGCGTAGGTCCGGCAAAGTTTATTTCTTTCACACTTCCCGGAAAGCTGTGGAAAACCGGATATATCCACTTTAATAACCTCGGATGGACACGGAAACTATAAATTCACTATCTGAACGATAACCCTGGTTCATTATTGTTAAGGCTCAACCAACATTTGATACACATTTGGAATTCAATTAGACATATTCTTAACTTTATCGTCCTGTAGAGGTCCGACGACAAGTAGTTCAGCGGTATTGACCAGCTATAACTTTATTTTAAAATAAAACGCTTAAACACTGTTTGATGTACGTCCAATTCAGGCACATTCAAATATTATCAAATCAATACAGATTAAAACTCACGATAGTTAGCAAAATCTGTGAACCCCTCAACGCACCGCAGCAACCCAAAAATCCGATCAATGTCATAACTAGACCAGCTGCGATCAGGATGTACGACACAGTGTAGTATTCGTCCAGACCGTACGGACCAAGTGTTGTATAACCGCCGACGGTGTCAAAGCAAAGCCAAAGCCCGATCGCAAACACGATTATTCCAAATATCTACAAAATATATATAAAATACTACACAAATAGTTTGTGGTAAATTTACTAACAACATGCCGGATACACTATGCACGCCAGAGTCCAAACAATGCCGTGGCGAATGTATAATCTATAAATTTTTCGGCCAAAGAGACATAATACCAGCAAAATCAAAAGCTATATACCTAATACGTTATTAGCTAATAAGCAGACCGTATTGACTCCCAGTTTCCACAGATCATGGCCCCAGGTAAATGTCGGCTCCCCCTCCCCAAAAGGTTCTCATGTACTTTCCTTTACAACTATAAATTACCATTTTTTCTCAGACGAGATAAACATATATGCAAATTTTGCCTTATGTTGGCTAAAAACCCTCAAATTTTTCTCTGCGGGGTTAAAATGGGTAGAATTTCCGCTTTTAATGTATCCACAATTATTGCATTCGACGTTACATTAAATTCTTTGACGTTTTCTGATATGCACAGTACTTTATTGTCATCCCACTTCAGTTGCAGGACCTTAGCTGAACTGTGAGAATCGCACCCAGGTGTTTTCCGTTCCCCCAGTTCAGAACCGGAGCACCTCCAAGTTCATGCCCCCATGTATAATTTCAGTAGTTTGGGCTAGACACACCATCTGCAATTTCTAAGCTTACGATCACTGAAGCGATAGTGCAAAATCGCTTTGTCTTGCGGCAATTTGTGAAATATGATAACGGTCAAACTCAATCTTTATCAAGCCAGACGCTTGATATATATAACTACGGTTACTGCCCGCAATAGGCCAAATCATGCGACGATGCCCGGAAGTAAATCTGAAGCGGCTCGCGAAGTTATACCCGATGAAATGCTCACTAGATATCTTCCAATGACGACATGAATAATGCTACATTAGTAAACGTAATAAATTACAAAAGCTGAGCGGAGCAATAGGCAAACTATTTGTTATCTTTATTTGTGTATACATGTATTTCAAGTAAATATGTAATAAATTTATAAGTATCACGTTTTACGCAACTGATGTCAAATCCACCTTACAAACAACTAGCTAGCCAAAACATTAATTAATTATATATTAATACTAGTGAAGCTCGCTTGCGAGCCAGAATTCGAGTGGTGAGAACAATCCCCCGAAGTCTGTTACAGAAAGCACACACAAACAAAGCCTAGACACAGTACGCAGATGCAGCATTATATAAATCGTGAGTGATGAGTAATAGTTACGCAAGCCTCTTTTGATAGCCAACGTATGCAGTAGACAAAACATCATACAACGAGTACAAAAACAATGAACTAACAATTTAATAATTCAATAAAACCCTAAATTGACCGTGAAAAGAACGTTAAAGAATTCAAACCGACACTTGAGAAAAATCTCATTTTTCATACCAAGTATGAAGCAGAAGTGTGAAAAATATTTGCCACACAATATTGTTGGCCCAGAAAACCCTATATAAGACACTAAAAGCAACAAAAATCACACATTTAGGCGCATTTCCCACGACTTTTCACCAAATATGAAATTTGGCGCCAACTATAAGCTTATGGACTCCAGATTGGGAAGTAGTTGAAAAACTTGTTATATATTATTGGGAAGTCCTGATAGAGCTACATGGAATAGGCCTATTAGTTTGCAGAT
The DNA here is from genome assembly GCA_030248225.1 of Trileptium ribeirensis. Lineage (NCBI taxonomy): Eukaryota > Metazoa > Nematoda > Enoplea > Enoplida > Thoracostomopsidae > Trileptium > Trileptium ribeirensis. Next base: position 37,357 of record JASANE010018019.1, read on the forward strand.
ACCTCGTTTACTTATTGAGAAAAGTCGCAAAAACTGGAGGGGTGCCCGAACAATGGGCCAAAATGACGTCATTTTGCCCCATAACTTTTCCCACGGGAAAAAAATTCAAAAATCGGGTTCCGCCACTACACCTAAATCGACCATTGCGGTTCGAATGAGCTATGTTGCATCAAAATCCGCCCAACCATTGTCGAGATCCAGGTGCGACAGACACATACAGACAGGACATCCTCAATCGCCCTCCAGAGCCAAAATTGAAAATTCTCGTTCTAGCGAACTAGCATTCAATAACTAGTTATATATTATCAATTATATTCTAATATCAACTAATTAGCTAATTAATTAGCACACATGGTAACATCACAGAATTTTAAAAGCCACGTGATGCCATGATTAGCGACATGAAAAACCCCCCAGCGGAAAAAAATTAACAATTTTGAGGTGATATGCTAAATACAGGCTAACACGCTTAACTAATTAGGTAATTACAAATTAACTAAAGAAAATTTCGACAAAATCTACGCCTTGCACCTGTCCGATATTAGGCCTTCCAAACAAAAAGTTTTTTTTAAATCGGCCCAGTAGTTCTTGAGAAGTTCAACGGACCGAGGGGTGCCGATTTTTCCCCTCTGGCGAAAACAAAAACGGTTCGCTTCGCTCCGCTCAATGATACAATAAAGGCATATAGTCACTTTAAATACATTTAAAAGTACTCCACCTTAATGCAGTAATACAAGCACTAACCCAGAACAGAAAGTTTAGCACGAACACAATCCATCGCAGTGTCTGAACCAAGCCCATAATGGTTTAATTCGTAAAAGTTGTCGTGGAAAAGTACGATCTTATAAAAAGATGTATATACCTAAAAAGACAGTAATAAACGTATCAGAAAAAAAGAATTTTGTTTAACCAAATATTTGACACTCGCAATGAGCTTGTCGGCCCAGAAAACCCCATATCCGACACTAAAACCAACAATAAAGACACATTCAAGTGCTTTTCCCACGACTTCTCACCAAAATTTCGAAAACGTCATTTTTAATGCCAAGTATGAACCAGAAGTGTAAAAAATATTTGCCCAACAATATTTTTAACACTTGCAATGAGTTTATCTGCCCAGAAAACCCCATATAGCTGGGTTCGCGATAAAAAACAAAATTTTGGTTTAAAAAAACAAAGTAAGTAATAAAGACACGGCCACCAAACATATATGACAACATTAGGACGCTACCTTCTATCTATACATTATTGAATCAGTGCAAATGCTGCACCCATAACAGAGATGTCTCAAAATTAATTGTTTTTATTTAGTGACGAATTCGTTAAATAAAAACATGACGTTCGCGAATAAAAAACACATTATGTCAGTAATTTTATCGTTGTGGGTATTATAAAACACAGCTTAAATATCAAGTCATTTAGCAGATTCAATGTTTCGCTAGATTTCCAATACACTTTTGTTTGTTTTAGGTGTAATCCCCCTTCAGAACTAAAATTTTCAGAGATAAAAATTTGCGAAAACTGAGTGTAATTGCTAAAATAACTACTGCGTGGAAGCACTCGAGACTTCTTTCTGCAAGCTCTGTGCACTATATGGCATGTAAACTTGTCCTCATTTTTGTCAGTGAAACAAGTAGAATGAAAATTTTACATTGTAAAAACACTCAATTTTCCCAAAAGAATTTATTTCCTTCACTCACAGCTATCAGTGATTGCTGTAAAACACAAAAAATACATCTCATTTAATTCCCACGACCGACGCGGAACTTTGTGCTCACATTGCTATTTTTAAGCTTCAAATATTCGCCATAAGCGTTTGCAACAATGTCTCTGTCGGGTTTGATGACAAATGTTTTTCGTCCCACGATCCGAGTGTCACTTACTGGCGGAGCGCCCACTTCATCCAATTCGAGTGGGCCGCAAAACACTCGATCACATCCGACCACCTCAATGTCTTCAGCCTGCTCGTTAGGAGGTCACTCGTATTCATCACTTCGGCCCAGAACTGTTTGCATAAACGTAAACGTAGCCTTATTTGCCGAGTCGCACCGAATCAATTTTCCGAGGTAAAGCTTTTTAGGCTTATCGAATGCAACGCCAAACAGCTGGTTGATGCTGGCTTCTTTGTTGTTCTCGAGGAAGCGTTGCGTGGCGTCGTAGGTGGACGACAGTTCGTCTCTTATTTCGGGTCGCTCGTCTTCACTGCTCTTTTCGTCGTCGTTGTAAGAACCTTCACTATCTCAAGAAGTTTCGTACTGAAAATTCTTTTTGCGTTTCTTGGTGAGCTTGACCTTTCGAATAAAGTCACTTTCTTTGCCTTTCGCGCTAACGACCTGCTTCGGATGTTTAGAACGTTTGTGTTGTTCCGTCTTCGCTTCGACATGCTTTCGCTTTGCCAAAAATTCCGGAGTCGAAATTATTTCCCCCAGCTTTCGCTTTTTTACAACGTCGTGTTTTGGCTTTGTCACACTTTGAAAGATTGACATAATCCGATCAGCGCTGATGTCGCTACCGTGAGCGTTGTCATGTCCGGAAGCACTTGGCTGTGCCGATGTTGGCATTTGATCAACATTTTGAGTTGCTTTGACCCACATAGGTACCCACGCAAGCACATACTCCGCTCGAAATCCCTCGCCCGGGCACGGCGTTGGCGGATGAGGAGCTTCGGTAGGCATTTGCGCAATATTCTGCGCGATTCGACGTCGCAACGGCGAATTCGGCGCACGACGCCGCGGAGTTTTAGGCATAGGTGGAGTAGTCAGCTTGCGATACTCGTCATCTGTTAAATCTGCTTTCCCGTCAGCTACCCACTTGTCGAAACATGTCACCAAATGCTGATCAAAGAAATCCTTCTTGTATTGATCAGGGTTCCAGCAACAAAAACCAAGCGGCGTTTCTGGTAAGCCGAAATACAACCGGGTGTAGACCGGGTCGTAAGATATCTGCCGAACGCTTCCGTGATGTATTCACCGAATTCACCCCGGAAGCCGTTTGCTGCGCCCCAAAGCCCGTCTTTCTTAATTGCACTTTTTATCCAACCCCGGTTGACCGTGTTGAGCATTTGGTCCACGGGCTGCAATTGGGATGTTGTATGTGGAGGAACTTGATGAGCGTTATGCCTTCTTCAATCGCTTTTTCGATAACTCTAACACTGCATTGCGAAATTGTCCGTCGTAGATCATCAACAACGGACGTTGCCGCCCCATCCGGGAAGCCACCGTTCCGCCCAAAAATCTCCATCCTATCAGCCGATGTTCCGCTATATGTTGCTCTCCGTCCGCCGCCGCCCAATTCATAATCATCGAGCCCTGGCGGGCGGCGTTCAAGTTTACCAAAAATGAACTTAGGTTTGTACAATTCGCCGGCTGTGATCCGACTATAACGAAACAGTCGTGTTGCTACGGCTTTCGCCAGTTTGCTCGGCGTAAGTGCGATCGCCGGCTGCACCAAACAATATTGCCTTGCTCTGGATCCATGGCGAAAGACGACTCGTCGCAAACCTGTATACACAGTGCGGCAACTGCTCATCGCTGATACCGGCTTTCTTTTAGTCGCTCTAGCTCGCATTTCATAAGATCGTAAAATGGGTAAATATTGAACGGGTTTTCACACGCATTTTTCATACGTGTGACATGGCACATGGTTTTCGCCTCGTGAGATTGTGCCGCCGACAGAATTGGATAACCCATTTTAACTGAGGCGGCTTTTCGGTCCATACGCCGAGGTCGTACACAATGCAGTGTTCTTGTATTAATCCCGGTATGCATTTCATCGGAATACCAAAGCCACATCGAGCCATAACGCGTATTATTTCGGCAACAGTTTGCTGATGTTGAGACGATAGGACTTGCGATCGTCCTTGCCGACGAACGCTGCCGTACCGCTGAACGTAGCCGGTGGAGTCGTTTCCGTAGCTCTTTCACCGCGCACAAGCCGAAATCGGCTGAAACCATAACGATTCGCATATTCCTGTTGCGTTACACTGTCACCACTGTCCTTGCGATTTACATAATCTTGAGCTGCCTGCTCCACCTGCGCATCTGTCCACGATTTACCCTTCTTTTTATAATAATAAAACCCTCTTTTAGACATTTTGAGACATTAGTATATACGCACGTATATTAGAGATCTGAAATACATTTCTGTTGAATATACATATGAATAAGGTCTAAGAAAGAATCGCAAAAACATAGGCTATCTTAAGAGTCTTGCCAATCATACATATACTCGTGAGACCTGAGATTTGCAGAAGTCCAATATCCTTCACACCTAACATAGCAGCACGTAACATAGCTTTCCAAGTATTGAGACAAAATGTGATAGGGTGAACCATGGGGCCGCGACATACAAGTCCAATGTAAATCCGGTATTATGAAGCTATAAATTTCCTTGCTGTGGAAACGTGGTATGACGTCCGTTTTTTGTATCACGCAAGAGCTCTAGATATAAATTAGTAAGGCTTGGCTACGTATTGAGCCACACGATTTTTGGTTACCTTTGGTTCACATAAGGCCACACAAAATACCATTTCAAATTTATGAATTACCCCTGTTGTCCACACCATTAACGTACTCGCGTGTCAGACGCTTATGAATACATTGCAAGTTGACTACAGCACCGTGACGCGCAATTTTTTTATCGACAAAAAGTTTTTTTCGCGAACAAGAGTAAATCGGAGCTAAATAAAAAACAATTTTGTCGCCATGTTTTTATTTAGCGAAAAAAAGCAAAATTTCCGCTTGTAGCTCCTGTAGTGTCGACAATCCCGATATTCCTAGCCATGTTTACGTTGAGGGCTATACATTACACAACTACAAACACATTGTTATTGGAGCAGCGAAGTGACGGAAGCAGTACGTCCCAAAAAAATTTTCTGTACTAACAGTTACCAGAGTAGCTTCAACAAAATTTGAATTTCCACTTCTTATACGTCACAACATTAGAACTCGACCCAATCATTCGCTGCAGTAAACACATAATAACCGTAGCTCAACATGCTGTTTTAGACACCGGCGCTGCTGTTCTGAGAGTTGCTGTACGACAACTGTTGTTGTGTTAGGTTCAGATCCATTATTTTGCTAGGAAGAAGATTCCACGATATTGGACCCAAAGATCGAAAACTGTCGCTCCGACAAAAGTCAATACAAAGAATTTGGCTAGCAGCTAGTCGGGACGCGGATAACAACAGCAGCATGCCTCTAAGCAGTGGGGGCGTTTCAGAAGAGAGAGCATCGCAAATTATGGTTAATACGTTATACAGTATGCGCTTTTCTATGGGTAACCAATGCAGGCTATGTAATACTGGAGTGATATGCTGTGGGATTCTGCTTCGGGAGACAAATCTGGAGGCGCTGTGTAGCAACATCTGAAGTGGGTGAAGTCGTGTGTTTGGCAGCTGATAGTACGATGAGTTCCAATAATCCAAGCGAGACAACGAATGCTCGCACAATCATATGAGCAGTATTATCGTCCAGTCTGGGACGTAACCGCCACATTTCGCTAAGTTGCCGGATACTTGTTCGGGATACGTTTATTATATGCTGTTCAAATTTCATACGTGAGTCTAGTGTTACACCCAGTAATTTAATTGAGTCCGAGGGTTTTATAACTTGATCACCTGCTACAATGCTCATAGTATACGTATGTGCCGCGGCTGAAGTAGATTAATTTAGCTTTGGCATAATTTAGCCGCAACTTGTTGTCCGCAAACCATTCTCCAATGGCAATCATTAGAAGCTCAGCGGAGCGAATAGTTTTAGCTCTACTGTCAAACTGTTTGTAAAACTGGATGTCGTCGGCGTAGGTGTGTGTTTTGAAACCAGCATTTGTTATAATGTCAATTACAGGTGCGATATAGATGTTGAGCAATATGGGGCCAAGAACGCGTCCCTGTGGAACACATGTGGTTCCGTCCACGAACGACGTTTTATCACCAACTGTGACGCAGTAGGATCGTTCGTTCAAGTATGATTTAAACCTTTCGATCGATGTGTTTGATACGCCAATGCTGCACAAACGACTGAGTAAAAGCTGATGATCAATCAAGTCGAAAACTGCGGAGAGGTCCAACGATACAAGCAATGTCGCTTTTTTCTCGCCATATTGTCTCGTATATCGGAGCATATTTGAAGAAGAGATGTCTCTGTTGAGAAGCCTTTGCGATAGGCCGACTGCTGCGACGGAATCAGGTGGTTTGCCTCAAGGCGAGCATAAAGTTGATTAAATACGGAAGTTTCTATCAGCTTAGATAGAAATGATAAATTAGAAATCGGTCGAAGGTTAGCAAAGTTTTAGGATTTGCAGATGGAGACTTAAATATCGGTGTTACCATGGCTAATTTTTCTCGCGTTGGGAATATATACATGTTGAGTTAGCGAGGAATTGATAAGAAAAGTTAATATTGGATAAAATTGATCAGTACATTGCTTTATGACGGCTGATGGGACAGTGTCAAGTGTGCTGCGTTTAGAGCTTTTTGCAGCAATTAGGTGACGTACACTTTCTTCTGTTAGAGGTAATATTTCAAATTGTACAGTTCTGTAGTTACTGCAAATTTTTATGGTGGGAGGCCAGGTTTGAGAGGAATTATCTTACTCTATCAACGGCGTAATACCACCATCTTGAACAATAGGATAAGATGCGTCGAGGAGAACATTACTATGACCAGAATCGTCGGATATGTATAAGCTGGATTCTAGGCTTTTCTGAGATAGTCTGGGTTCTTGGAACCGTCGCCAAAAAACGAGTGGGGCAACTTCGAGGCGGACTAGCAAAAGTACATCATCGAGAGGAATAATCCAGTAGTTGTATACAACAACAGCTATATAAAAATCAAATGGTGCGTTAAGTGTGCCTGATCCGGACGGTGTCGTTTCAATAGGGGTCAGTCCGGTTGATTCAGGGTGCATGCCGGAGCTTCCCTGCAAACAGAACCCAGACTAGACGGCCATTTTTCTGAAGCCTTACTAGTATTAGGAAGCCTATTATCATCGCGTGATACAGCCCACTCTGTGAGCACTTAGCCATTGATTGTACTCACACCGACTTCAACAGAAATAATAACTCAAGGCTTTAGCTAAACGTTGAATGCATAGGAATTAACCAAGCAACCACTTAGTTATCTGATAATCAACTAAGTTGGACCCATAAGAGATTTCATTGCAAGATGATGTATGAGAATCGTGGATGGATTTCAAATTTTTTATTCAATAGAAAAAGGGATACAGACAACGTTACTTACTTCTATGTAGACTGATTTGCAAAGGTTACAAGTGCATTGTCCGGTGCTTGACGAAATTTAGGTTAGCCTAGCTAACGTTAAGTACTTCTACGTAATCCATACTCTGTTACCGAATTGGACCGCTTTAATTCGAACATACCCTGCAGACTTTTGAATGTGTAAAATATCTGCTACAATCATCGACGTGGCTTGGTTTAGTTAACGAACTCCTGCAGGTTAAGATGAAAAATTCCTACTGAAATTATGCGCCCTACCTACGTTTCACACGGCAAATTGCTGAATTAATCTTTTCTTTTGCTTGGTTGTATTGGAACTTGATCATTCTATATATGGGCCCATGGGCCGTATATATGTATAATACATATGTTTGGGCCACATATGAAGCAAAAATGTGGAAAATTACAAACAAAATTTATAAACCGGAATTCCGGTTCCGGTATAGTTTTTGCCCTTTGCCGGAACCGCAACCGGAACACGATTTTCGCCGGAACCGGAATTCCAGTTACTCTCTGAGCTTGGCTCTAGGATTAAGGTCTAAATGTGTTTTAAAGAGACAAAAATACACGAAAATTTAATATCTTTTACACTGATCGAGCTACATATATATGGATGATATTGAGCCTATTGTATACAATTCACCCTCTATGTAACTGCAGATGATGTACCACTATTTTGTTTATTTATACTGCAGAGTTACGCCAAGATGGGTTCTTTAATCGGCCCAAAAGACCCCAAATACATGAATACGGCATCTCCTAAATCACTCGAAGCATATGGGTGAAATTGGGAGCATTTTGTGCAATGCAGCCTCTGGGTAGCTACAGATGATGTACCGCAGATGTCATTATTTACACTGCAAGGATCGGTTAAAATGGCTTTTGACGGGCCCAATAGAGCTAAATTAACCGAAATTGGTAGTATATACCACAGTAATCCTCCAACAATGTGGGTGTTTTTCGTCTCATTTTGTAGATCATTTCACCCTCTATGCACCTCTAGATTATGTACAGCTATTTTCATTATTTACGCTGCATGGTTAGGTCAAAATGGGTTTTTGAATGGACTCAAAAGATCCAAAATGCACGAAAACAGCAATATATCCGCAAACACTCAAGCTCAATGGACATTATTGATCTCGTTTTGTAGAGCAATTCATGCCGCGTAGAGGCATATTATAGATTCCTAAATGCGCAATAAGCGGGAACATCTCATCAACTATTAAAGCAACGCAAGCTATGTACGTCTCTCTAAATTACATTCAACGATCAGAATTCACTACCTTGGCGTTAAGGCAAGCTACTACTATATGTGTAATTTGTGCCCTGCGATGAACGGTTGAAGAAGTTAAAAACGGTCGTCTGAAAAATTGGGCAGTGGTGTGATTCGAACCCGCGACTTAAATTATAAAGCCCCTATGCTGGACAACACGTGCTACTGTACTCCCTACGACCGCCTTTATTTGCATTCCAAGTTAGCTTTATCAGCATGTGCCATTGCCAGATACTGTCATTTTTGGAAGTTGGGTTTTGCATCATTTGAAAACATAAGCGCCACGGGCAGCGGATTTCTAACTACTTATGGGAGAGTCTTACCACTTACCAACCCCTTGTACAATGCATTCTGTTGGTTATTGGACCCCTAATTAGTCACCGAAGATGTGGCTAAGTTGTACAGAAGCAGAGATCAGTGTGCTTAAATTGATACGTCGTTTTTATTACCCAGAGGTTGTCGGAGCTTAATCTTTTTTGAATAGTGCTTACGCGGCGCTCCGACCCCCAGCGACTACTATAATACACGAAAGATGCAGTTTAGGCCACCAATTAAATAGCGTACTAGTAGCTGGGGTGCGCGAATTCGTGGTCTGGCGTACCAGCGAAGCGGTGATCCTTAGTTTCTTTAGTGTTCCGACTTTGGTTAACTCACAAGCTAGCGGCTCAGCCGTTCGAGGGTATCTCTTTATGACGCTCTCTCTTTATAACAGCAACAACATCCGAGCAGTACCTATATGTGTTTACTCACTAGTGCAACGAAGTGCCGCTATCAGCTTATATTGAAACGATTTAGCCAGTGACACTTATGCATATTAGATGTCAAGCCTCGACTCAAGTCCGGACCGGCACTTCAACCAGCTGCGCGACTACGACACGATATAAGAATCTCAAACTCAGACAAAGCTCTGCGGCATTTCATTAATTTTATACGCAACACATTCCGCACATTAGTACAAATGTTAACATAAGGCGAGTAAATGCACAACGTACGAATTCCAGATCGATAATCAGTAATGAACTCTCCCGTCCATCTGACGCTACTCTAAGCGTCAACACACACTTAAAACGTTTTATTCGCTACACACGTTTCGACTAAAACTCGGATACACGGAGGAGCATGCTCTGATTTGGAACTACTGCTAATACGGTAAGAATACTGACGGGCACGTGTTAAATTGTGTTCCAACGCAATTACCGGCATTCAGCACACAAAACACAACGGGAGCAGGGCATGCACAAACTGATGAGACGACTACTTATCAGGCTAGCATTAAATTATTATACAACTCGGAGCACTTGACACCACCAAAAATGGCTAACACGTTTGTAGACATATTTGGCGAATGCGAACAGTGTCCTTACAGTATTCGGCACCCAACGTTAAATTAATAAATCTAACTCGAGCACTACTCGCGATAAGCCGGTGAGGACGTGTCTCCACTATCCAGTAACGAAACTCTAATCACAATTTAATAAAAAGTTCAAACGCAACCTCCTGTTAAGATGATCGCCAAACAGCGCAGCGGGGCCTACAATCCGACTAAAAAATAAGCCTAGCGTAATCTACTATATTATTGCCGCTTAGAAATTCTCCAATTTTAGCTAGCTCCTCTTTCGGTCCAACACCTAGTTCCTATACAAAGTTATAATCAGAATCCAAAAACACAATAAATACGACGAACATCGCAAACCAATACTTGTTACGTGAACTGAAACGCCATTGATAACAAGTTAACTCAAACTACACGTCCCACAGGACTAGCTAGCTCGCCACACACTAAATTAAAAAAATCATAATAATAATCATAATACATACTAAATCACCATTCAAACGAGTAAACGTTTATCAATACGAAATACGCCCGACCGGCGAAAACAAACGGTACTGCGTACCGTATTAAAGTAATACGCACTTGCCGCGGTAATAATAACATATATATTATATATTTATTATATAATTTAGGAAGATTTTAAAGAAAAGTTTGAAATGAGAAATGGGGTAGAAAGATGGGGTGTGGTTTGAGAAAAGTGGAGAGAGGGAAATTGTGAAATTTTAATATGTTAAAGAAGGTAGGTAGGGGAGTTTGTATTTTAAATTTGAGGAGTGTGGGTTAAGTATTTATAAAATGGGAGATATTTGAAAAATGTAAAAAAAATTGGAGAAAAATGGGAATTTTGGAAAATAGAAATTTATGAAAAATGGGGA
>JASANE010018021.1:0-48975 GCA_030248225.1 Trileptium ribeirensis
AGGGGACACCTAAAGGTACTCCGGTCAGTCGTCCTAATGAGATGGGTGTACAAATGAGATGCCTACCGACTATGTTTTGTTGGTATAGAAAGAATCAGATTCAAACAACTGAGTCAAGATGATTCCCAACAACGTTCCGCGAAAGCAGCAAACACCTTAAGCTCAAGTCAATGTCCCTAGAATTCGTTTAGTCTTTGATCCCAAATTTTCTTAACTCGATGAAATAGAAGAAATTTTCGGGGCTTCCTAAAGCCCGACGGAGGCTAGTCCTCCGTCCCTAATCTGCGTTTTCTGTCCAAGCCCAAACACGGCATCCACTAAGCTATAATTTTGTAAACCATAAAAGCAAAACCATTGAATAAGTATCTATTTTCAGTGGCATGCACGTTCTAGAAATTTTACCGTGGTCGGCCCAGGAAAATTCGTTGATCCTAACTCAAAAGGAGCAAGTCATGTAAAACCTGGACGAGAGGCGTCCAATTTGTTGTGCCTTACCTAAGACCACAAGGAAATGCAAAGACTTCGATCCGGTTGATCAGTCTCCACTACGCTTTGTACAAGTATATCCTACTCCGCCTAACGTCTCCTGCGTTGGAACTCGATATTAATGATTGATTCCAGATGAGGTCGTGTGTAGCATTTCAGCGGGACTCGGAGGGGGGGCGAAACCCAAGCATGAGTGTTTCTTTCTGCGGGCAAAGGGCGTAGGCTCAGTCGGGGTGCTTAAGCGAACGGCCTGTTACTCTTCAATTGACAGGGAAAATAAACCCCTGCTATCGCTACTCCTTCTGTTACTTACGAACATCGATCCTCGGGGCAGCACCAGCTAAGCCCCTTTCGCGAGGTATATACCTACGCGGAAATCCTTTGTCCATCGAGTCGCCACGAGGTAAAACGAAAAAGCGAATACAAAGCAGAGACGCATGAAAACTACAAACACCGAAATACTCCGTCGGAGCCGGTCAGTAAAGTCGACCGAACTCCGCGCTGTCGAAGTCCAGCTGATTCCAGATTCGACGCGTTGGTCGTAACCTCAAAATTTCTGCCTGTATGTTAGGATGGCGAATTTGTCGCCGTCCAATCGTCGTTGATCGGGCAAGGCCCAGCTTTCTTGGGTTTTAGTTCAGTGTCCAATTGGGGACACTTCCGGAAAATCGAATCTTGACGGCTACCGTAAACCGTCGATGTCCTTAAAGAGAGTCGTCTTCAATTAAATTTGCCGACATCAAGTTTGAATCTTCCGAGTACTCTGAAGTTGACCATCTGTGAATTTTGTCCAAATTTTCCCAAGAAAAGTAAATTTTGAAGTCCCAATTTCCCGTCCTCATCGCCGGATGTCCAGCGAAATCGGATCCTAAGCTCACAATGTTCGAGCAGTTTCCGGTCCTAGCTTAACTTAAACTATTGAAGGTACTTTCGGGTCACGCAATTTCCTTCTTCCATCCCAATTAGCGTGACAATCTGCTCATATTTTGGACTATTTGCTCTTCCCAGCCCATTCCTAGTCGGCAAACATTAACTCGGCCTTTGTGATCTTTAACTTGCCGCCCTCCTAATTAAGCTAAATTGAATTTGGAAAGTGACCCTAACTCGCGATGACACCTTAGAACGTCAAGAGAAATCCAGCTAATTTCTAATTTTCATGCGAGTATGTATCCTTCGAAGTCGCGCCGGGGGGGACCGACGATGAGAGAACGCCCGTCTCGAGGTTAAAGACGGGGTAGACCCTGCCGTACTCCTAACTGCTCAGGGACCCTGCTCCAGGGCCCCTAGGGCCCGCGGGGAGCGCCCTAAAGTCGCCCCCCGTTCATCCTGTCCGTCCGTATTTTTTCTGTTCGTAAAACTCTGAAATTTAACAAATTTTGATGCTACGATCTCTCTCGTCCGTCCGTTTTTTCATGTCCTCATATATATATAGTATAATTCTTATATGTAAATATAATACATATATACACACAGACACATACACATGCTCACACACAGTAGACACACTGGCGTCCTGAGCGACAGAAACGTCGCTCAGGATAAATGCACACACTACGACACGTCAAACACAACAACAACAACAAAACGACAAAGAAGAAAACCGACCAGAAGCGTCGGTTAGAGAGAGAACGAGGACAAAAAATTAAAGGACAGCGAGGACACGAAGAGGGCATGGGAAGGGAAGCGGGACAAGGGGAACCCGGGACGATTTTCGAGGGGCTGGGGTCAGATTCGATCCCAGGACGGAAAACGGGCTCGATTGATACCAAACACAAGGGGGTAGACATAGAAGCTGGTCGGGACCCATCTATGGGTTCCGATGTATATTAGTATGGCTAGCTTTAGCGTGCTCTCCTGCGTTAACGGATGGGCGGAGTGTCGCTCGCCAGGTATCGTTGGACTCCAACGGCGATTTGAACGAGGGGTGATATTGCTGCTGGGGCGGCAGGAGTAAGAACGGTACTAAAATTGCGGCGATTAGAGAGAGTTGTGGCTACGGCAGGGGCGCGTTCGTCGGCTGTCCTGGGTTAATGGGGCGGCGGACAGAGACCCGCCGGGTATTTTTGGAGATGTCTCATCGGGACGAATCCAATGAGGGGCGGTTTGCCCACTTTCGAGCTGAGCGAAAAATCTCGATTTATCGGTGCCCATCAGCTGTTTACAACAGCTTTCTAGGCATTTTTGCGTGGCTACGGCGAGTCAGCGAGAACTCGGACGGAGGTCCAGCACACGTCGTTAGACTCAGCTAGTCGCTATGAACAAAACGAGGGGTCGCATGCGCCGGTTCGGATGCGGGGTAGGGCAACGAGGATGTCGGAAAGTGGGGGTTTATATGAGTTGCATACTACAATAGGCTACAGAAACGAAGCGGTTTTACCTAAAAGAGTTGTCCACAAGGCACACACACACAAATAGATACATTTACATATTTTATATATCGCATGTCCTAAAGATAGGTGGAAGGTAACAGTCCGGGTTTCACGTTGACAATCCTACCTAGCGTAAGTAGCGATTGTCTCTACACGTTATAAGCGAAGTTTCAGCGTGGTTCGGAACGGTTTTAGATGCCCACTCACGATTCACCAAAGTGTCCTACCAACCGGCTCCGGTTGTTTTCCGGATCAGGGTACCGTAGACGGTGGCGGGCCTTCGAATTAACCCGACATCCGTCGTCCCTTATAATCGCGAAAGCTACTAAAAGAATGATTTCCGCTTGTTGCAACTTGTTGTTTTCCGTGACCATTACTTAGTAAATCGCTAAAACCAAGTAAATTTAATATTTTTGATTTCAGTCTTAACCAACGTGTTTTCCTGAACGTGCAGCCAGGGGCCTCCTATTCCCGGACGGTCGTAACCGTCAAACCTATAACACATAATGCCTGCTGGTGGGGGTTTCCGACCAATTTCCAGTTTCCGTCGGTGTGGGGGTTTCATTTTCAGTCCTACAGGTCGGTTGAGGCGGCTCATTTCCTTACAATTTGGTCAGATGGTAACACTCGTCCTTAGCAAAGTCGTAAATTACAACGAAAGTATGCGGCACGTTACACGAAGCAATACGCTGACATAAGACGACAATTGTATACAGAACAGTCCCCTAGTACAAAGCGACATTCATACACAAAACGGTTCGTTAATATAAGTGACACTTTATACAAAAACGGTTCATTAACATAAGCGACATTTTGTACAAAACGGTTCATTAAAATAAGCGACATTTTACACAAAACGGTTCAGTAATGGAAGCGGCATTTTACACAACACGGTTCAGTAATGTAAGCGACATTTTATACAAAACTGTTCATTAATATAAACGACATTTTATACACAACTGTTCATTAATATAAACGACATTTTATACAAAACTGTTCATTAATATAAACGACATTTTATACAAAACTGTTCATTAATATAAACGAAATTTTTTTACAAAACTGTTCATTAATATAAGCGACATTTTATACGAAACTGTTCATTAATATAGACGACATTTTATACAAAACTGTTCATTAATATAAGCGACATTTTATACAAAACTGTTCATTAATATAAGCGACATTTTATACAAAACAGCCATGTGCCAACGCGTCCCGATACAATTTTGAGTGCGAAAGTCCTGAAATGTTCGTGACAGGGCCGAAGCGGCCCTGTTACATATGTGTGTAATTGGTGTATTCGTATTTTATTTCTTTAATTGACTTTCTATTTTTAGGTGTACAACATAGATGTAACTAGAAAACTTTTCTCTATACCGAAATTGAATTAAAACAAATCAAATAATACAAACAGAAAATAGCCTTGTTGCTGGAACAAAAACCTAGATGAGTTTCTGATGCTTATGCGGCGTTCACGTTATAATGTCTCCGCTGTTTGGAACTTTTGACCCCCTGTAGTCGCGACCCTACCGTATAGATAGGGTGACACAAATACTGTAAACCAATTGCCGAGGGTGTACGACACACCCCTAGCTACTACATTTTTCTTGACAGTGTCGTACACACCCTTAGCTACTAATATGGCGCGAATTAACTATAACGGACACCGTCTGTTGTTAATACGGTTTATTAGTCAACTGTCCTGTGTAGTTTTTCTAAATTCTCGATATTTGCATCTAGCCCATATGAACATTGCTCAAATAAAACCGAACACTGTCAATAAAACTGCCAGAAGAGACGGTGTGCTTGACACTGTCGAGAAATGGTAATACGCGTAACTAGCTACCTTTGAAAAAATTTATTAAACACATGGTGGTGCCTGCGACACCCCGTTGTCAACAGTGTGCCTGACACTGTCTGGTGTACATAGGTTTCAAACGTTGGGGACATTATAACGTTAACGCTGCATTACACCTCTCTTGTACTTTTGCCAAGTCAGTTGATGGCTGTAAAAGCGATAAATGCGGAGAAATCACAATTTTAAATATTGCGTGTAACACGATTTGTGATATGGTAACACGTTGGTGACGTTCGTAGTCGCTTACTTTTTAGTATCGTGTCGCCCAGATTGTTGACCCCGTACACGTAAAAGCATGTTTACCAATACATATCTGTAATTGGTATTTGCTGTTTTGTCGGCTACAGCTATAGCATTGCGTTCAAACAGACCGGATTCGTTTCATGTCGCAAGCTTTAATGTGTCAAATATTGCGTGAAACAGAAAGTAATTTAGGACTTTAACGGTTAATGAATGTATAAAAATTCTTAGGATCGAGTATGTCTTCTGGATCACAATATTCGCTTACTATTACCTACTGTGAGGGTGAAAACCCGAGGTGCAATTTATAGTATGTTGTTGTAAAAATGTCTTAGTAGCACTAGCAATAGTAGTCATTTCCGCATATATATTTTAAGCATTGGACCTCGTGCATTTACGATTATATATGTAAAGTCTCCGCATTCCAAGTACAATTTCCGTTCAGTTTCATTAGGTTCTAGTTTTTCCTACAATATAAGGCAATTAGCAGCACACAATCCATTATATTATACATAACCAGTTGATCTGAAGCGTGTATTAGTCATGTTAAAAGCAGATTCAATACTCATGTAAAGTCTCTCTTTTTTAACCACTGTTTCAATCGTATTTTTGCAAGTCGGTACTTTTGCTATCGGACAAACTCATAACAGAACAGTTCTTAACACTTTCGCTGCGCCATGACACATATAAATATCATGGCGCGTGGTATCCATACGCGCATGACATATATATGTCATTTTGGTCGTTATGTTGTTCGTAGTTTTAAATCAATGCGCACAGCGCTACGCTTATGCTTTCAATGTGGCGCGTATGTGTTGCTGCTGCGCGAAATTTTAGCACACAAGTGGCCTATGTATATGTCATGGCGCGCAGAAGGTAATGATATTTTCTAGAACTGTCTGCAACCGCCAGGTTACGAAGATATACCATCATATCCTTAGTATATGACCCATAATCACATTGATATATGCACATATAGTATACCGTTTATTTCAGGATCTATAATATAACTCTTATTTCTTACAAAATTTCTTATTTCTTATAAAATGGCTTTTATCCGTAGTAAACGTAGGAGGCCGCAAGAACTTGAATCCTCAAATGCAGACAGCAGTTCTAATGAATCAGACGAACAAGTACGACAATGTACTTCAACTGTTTTTCATGACATTGGGCTTGACTTAGAAGCATCTGGCGAATATTCAGATTTCGACAGAAGCGGTAGATCCAACAGCGACGGCAATGACAGCAGTGGTTCAGATATCGAGGAAATGCCAGCAGATGCTTGGAACTGGATTCAGGGCAATTTTGATCCTAAGAACATCCAATTTACGGGAGTGGATGGTTTCAAAGAAGACGTACCTGTAGAAGCAACATAGGTTTGGTTTTTCGAAAAACTGTTTACCGACGAGATGTATCAGATAATCGTCAATTGTACGAACGGTTATGCTAATGAACTAATTATACGAAACACGTCACTTACCCGAGGTAGCCAGCTCAGCCGATGGAAACCCGTGACTTTGGCCGAACTAAAACGTTTCTGGGGGCTTTGTTTTTACATGGGACTAGTGCGACTGCCGACTATCGAATCCTACTGGTCCACCGAAAGACAACCACTTTACCATTCTGTTTTTGTGCAGCGATCAGGTATTGGTCGGGACCGCTTTCAGATGATTCTGCGTATGCTTCACTTTACTGACAACTATGAATCTGCCGCCATCGATCGGCTTGCGAAGTTACGACCATTTATCACACTGCTGCTAACGAATCTCTGGAACCTATACTACCCGAAGAAGGAGCTGTCAATTGATGAAGCAATGATACTGTGGCGTGGGCGATTTGTGGGACGACAGTTTATAAAAAACAAACGTCATAAATATGGCGTCAAAATGTACGAAATAAATGAACCAAACGGTCTTTGTGTGAACTTCAAAGTTTATACTGGTCAAAAGGACGAAACAGCTGGCAGAGTGCATACGGCTAATGTTGTCAAACATCTGTTACAGCCATTTGAAGACAAAGGACACCATCTGTACATGGATAATTATTATAATTCGCCACAACTATCTCGCGAGTTACTGGAGAACGACACTCATATTTGTGGCACTCTGCGTTTGAACCGGACCAATGTTCCACCTGATTTGAAGAAAGAACTACAACAATGAGGTGATATTATTTCACGTAACTCAAATAGTATTTTGGTATTGAAATGGAAGGACAGGGGTGAAGTATCATTTATCACAACTATTCATACAGCTGACAAAATGGTGGTTCGTTCAAAGCGTGGCGTTGAGCGGGAAAAACCAATTGTTGTGAACGCGTATAATCAGATGATGGGAGGAGTTGACAGAGCAGATCAAATGTTGTCTTATTATTATGGTCCCAGGAAGGGCGTGAAATGGTACCGCAAGGTCGCATTTCACATTCTGGAACTAATGTTGAACAATGCCCGCCTTCTCATTCCATATGGGCTGGTGGAAAAATGCTACCGGCGAGGCCTTTTCGTGAAACTATTATTCAACATCTTGTTTTCCACGACAATATTGAACAGCCTGTCGGACCGGTACGGGAGCTCACGGGATTTCATTATATGGAGAAAAGTAAGCAAACACGGTGCATCCAATGTTACAAAACTATGGTTACTCATAAAAAAGGCAAAACCAATGTCCGTAAAAGAAAAACAACCATTTACTGATGTGCGACATGTGATAAGAAACCGCCGTTGTGTCCCGCTGACTGCTTTCGTGATTGGCATCTGAATACTTGATAAGGGTATATCATTATTGAAAAAAGTGAAATCACTTGAAACTGATGAAAACTAAAATTTATGGAAAATAATATTTGATGATATTTGTCGAAATACAGAAATACTGCACGTACGGAACCAGCTAAAGCTAAAAACATAAATTTTCGCATTGCATCTATATATGTCATGGCGCGTGAAGGGATTGCAGCGAACGTAATACGCGCATGACATATATATGTCTTGGCATCTAGACTCCGCCGCAAATCATACTTGCCAGAATATACCAGTTTATGAACCAAAACACGTATAATTGTCCGTTAGTTCCAAAATAACTGCTTGCGCTTGATGGTGTTGCACATAATTTACAATGTGCGCAGTGAAAGTGTTAATAGCTGTGTCTCTAGTCCAGCGGACCTAAACTATGGTTTACTCGTTCAGTTTACGTATTTCCGAATTGAATACTCGCACGCGCCAAACATCCGCCCAAATAGCGTTAAATGATGCGGAAAATAAATTTTTTTACGAAAGCTATTTACTATAAATTCCGTAGTAAGCCAAACTATTTAGCTATGTTTTAAAGAATTTTATACATTGCATAACGTAACCGATTTTCTAACGTTATGACGTCCGGCCCCTAAAGGTGACATGGGCCCCGGCCCTTGTGACATTTTATAGCCAGCTCGGCTCATACCTAACATATTTGACACGTCAACTAGTTAGGCTAGCCAGGCAGGGCATTATCGCTGTGGTGGACTGTGACAAAAACCGGCCCTAGTGCACACATCTTAAGGTAAACGACGCATTCTTAGGAATGTGTCTTGAAAACTGTTGTGGTGCCGCCGAATTTGTAAAATGACAAATCAATCCGAAGACATTATTTAACCCTTTCATTCTTTAAACAAACGTGTGTTGCGTACAGCCTGGAACAAACTTTTAACCCTGCGGTGGACTGAACCTGAATCGTTTTTGAGCGAGCTTCGTACGCTAGCCACTACGCTGTCGGAGAGTTGTTGCTCAGTTTCTTAAAAGCATGTCACAAAGCGAGTGAGCAACAACGCATGCGTAAACGCACACTGCACGCCATACTGGATTAGTGCATCAGGTTGTAATGTACGTGCTAAGAAATATGTCAGTTTAAGGACGAAAGGGTTAAATGATCAATTGCATTAAATTATTATAATGGGAGAGGTTTCTAAAATGGGTGTTGAGTTTGAAGGTAATCAAAGAGGTACAGAACCAAATAGAAGTTTCGGCTGTCATAGAATGGGCTGACCATGTCTACGTATTAGTGTATTAAAAAAATTAAATTTTAGAATTTTATAGGAACAGAGATAAACTTTGATGAAAATGAAATTGGTGATTTTAGTTTAATCCGTAAAAGCTAAATAACCTGTTGAATTAAACGCTAAAATACATAGCTAACATTGCACTTATTTGATTTTACTACGTTTTGTGAAAATTTGGAACCTGGGTACTTTAAGTGTTAAGGGTTGACCAGGCTACCTGGCGGTTCCCGGTCCAAACCCGTCCAAAAATCCAACAATTTCCCAAAACCCGGGAAATTAATTTCCTTATTATGCTGCTTCCTTTTTCGTCCTTGGTTCTTTTGTTTTCTTGTTTTTAAGTTTTGTTTTCAATTGATGCTAATTTGCATAATTAGCATCAATTGTTTTTATTAGCTAACTAGTGTTAGCTTTTGTTTTTGTTCTTCAATCAGTCTGAAGTTATTTATCGGCCAGTTAGGTGACAGAGACACAGTGCGCTACAGCTTTTACCGTTTTAATTAAACTTCAATAATTACTATTTACGGTTTCGAAGTTGGTTCTACTTCTTGATAGTGTTATCCCAATTACGAATTTATGGTTTTCTCTTATTTACGATTGGTGATTGCATACCTAGCTATGATGCTGATATTTGAATTTTATGCTCTGAATAACGGGTTTCTACGCTTTATTGGCTTTGATCTTGGTTTCGTGGTGTTATGGAGTGGATGATATGGTAACATTGTGAGTGATAATTACGGAAACTCTGGAATCGGTCAAGTAGCAATTAGTCTAGGATAAAATTTCATACCGAGTCGTCAAACAATTAACGTTGAGCTACCTGGGTGCTACACAAATAAGTAATTATTACCGTATTAAATTACCTTATTCGTATTATTGTTCCCAAGTAAAACCTCAGTGAGCACGAGCGTAAACTTACCATAACCGTATTGGTAATAACAGGCGTCTAGGTGAACCGTCCGGCAGCGGGAACGTTAACATAAGGAAACTAGTTAGCCTAATTCTAAGGAAAAGGATAAGGTAATCAAATAAACGTACGAGTCCAACCGTCCGGCGGCTACGTACCGACCCAAAAGGGAAAGTAATATATATTAATTACTCAGGATCTACCAGTGAATCGTAGGAAAAAGAGGAAATCATAGGAAGTATATACTAGCGTAAATCTAAGGCAAAGGTTAAGGTAATCAAATAAACGTACGGATCGAACCGTCTGGTGATTCCGTACGAACCTCACAAGAGGATTTAATCAATATATACCCCAATCGCAAGTACTAAATAACTTACTCAGAATAATGGTGCACTCAAAAGTGAGTCGTGAGAGAACATATTGGTACAAGGTTTAATCAACGAAATTGAACGCTGTCAAGGTGCAACAAATTTTAATCACAGAGTGTCAAGAATATCTGGAGTCCGAATATTAGAGTGGCGAAACTAAGTATTCGGCACTCCTTGGGTTGGGGGGGAAAATCAGGGAATCGTCATACAGCGATGATTTTGGTACCATTCGACTCAGCTCGACGAGGCGAGTTCAACGGTACCAAATTTGACCATATTCCAACAACTTTGAAATTTTTCAAATTTTGCCCTCAGTACTAAGGGGGACCCGGTACGTTGAAAAATCGAGAAAAAATTTTTATGAGCAAAATAAATATAAGTAGCATAGATACACGCAGAATGACGAGACTAATTCAACCGTGCCTTATTTATCATGATATTTTCACTCTTTAGCTAGTTATAGCTGAAAAACCATTTTCGAACTACTGAGCTCCACGAGACGACTTCAACGATATAAAATGTTACCATATTCAAAATATATATATTTCTTAACTTTCAGGCTAATTTCAATAATATATTAACTAATCACATTAAATATAGTAATGGCTGCTCGCGGACGCCCAACAAATAACAGATTTAACATTATTAACCCTATTAGAGTTTTTCAACGGAACAATGTTGATAACATTCGTATGACCTACACCCCATTTGTACAGCAATGTCGGAGCTAAGACTAAGCCTAAGCCCATTTGTACGGCAAGACTAAGCCTAAGC
Organism: Trileptium ribeirensis; assembly: GCA_030248225.1. NCBI lineage: Eukaryota > Metazoa > Nematoda > Enoplea > Enoplida > Thoracostomopsidae > Trileptium > Trileptium ribeirensis. Next base: position 11,032 of record JASANE010018021.1, read on the forward strand.
CGGGGGGCTCCGCCCCCCGGACCCCCCGTACTAAGCTGTTCTCCCACTAAACCCAATCACGATATGACCAATGCCAAAAATCCATCTATTTAAACGCATAAGAATTTCATTTAAAAATATCAGTTTTCGCTTGCATTGCCAGTATCGGGCTCCATATGTCGTTACCCTGACTACCTACGGATTCGTACCATACACCGTTCGATAGCGCATGGGATCTTCTATTTCATGTCCAAACTTGAGCGAAATCGGTCCATCCAATAAAAAGTTATGTTAAAAAATGTGAAAAAACCCAAAATTCACATTTTTTTAAAAATTCCGACCCCTGAAATTAGGGCCCCTTGCTGAAGCCCCCTTAAGAGATAGAGCCCTGAAACCTTCTCCATTGGAAAGAGCGGGAACAATTACCCCCGGGGGGTTACGGGGGGAAGAATCTTAAAGCGAAGCTTTAGGAAAAAAATTGCCAGAAAAGCCTCCATATCCCCCAAAAATCCGAAAATAAAAGAATGTTGAATCAGCATATCGGAGGTTATACCTGAAAAGGGGTGACCCTGATCTCGAAGAGATAGGTTTTGGGGGTGAGAGATGATTGGGGGTCCAGAGACTATGGGGGCTATACCTGAAAAGATGGTGGGCCCCATCCCTGATTTTTCCCCCCAACCCAAGGAGGGCCAAGTATTCTGTGGTGGTGAAATACTGGAAGTCGTAAGACAAGGTGCTTAAATAGTGGCCTTACGCGAAGCCAAACCGCATTATCAATTGTGCGATTTACTAACTTTGAGTAAAACTTCTAACTTCGGGTGGTTAGGCTCTATATTGGAATCAAGTACAGAGCCACTCGAATAGTCATGCAGCAGCGCCCTCAGAAATAGTAATACGGTGACCAAATACCGCGCGCCAAGGAACAACTACTAATCCCCACCGGCCTACTACTGGCCACGCGTACGGACCACAAATCTTCGAGTGACGAATCCCATCCTAATTTAATAATCCGATAGCCGCCATAATAAAGTATAATCCACCCCTACCTCCCCAATCAAACAAATATAAAATAAGAATAAGTAATTAAATTAGTGGGTGGGTCAATTGAAGCCAAATTTGGTGTGAACAATCTACACCGTGCCCTATGGTGTTTGGCATTAAAATCTCTAAGTGCCCAAACCATCTCCCCTGCCAGCTACGACCAAAATTATACTGATTATACTTTTGTAAGCCCAACATGCTGGGAATTTTACAATTTCAAAACAATAAAGTTTTACACTACACAACATACGACATCGTACAAACAATCGCAATTCACGTGCCACTACATACACTATAAGTAATGTCAACAAATAAGCAAGCACACAGGCACTCATAATAAATAGTTTATGCAGCATATTGTTCCTATACCCTATAATATATACATATATCGCACAAATTACATTAAGCATATACACATGTCACGCAAGCTACATTACGCATTATTCAACAACAAATGCGCGGCGCGTAATACATATGACAAGGTACTAAGATGACGCAGAGTTTCCCACGGAAATTTTCCCACAATAGAAGCGTATGAAATACATATAAGATGGTAGGATCAGATTAGTAGTAAAACTATTAAACGAGGGTTAAACATGTCACATTTCAACACCTCTGGCAGAATTCTACCTAGTCCGGTAGCCTTTACGCTGTGCAGTGACTGCACCGCCTTTTTAACGTCTTGAGACTGATGGTCTGCCAGTAGTATAGAATTTCTCGTCACTTGACTGATACTGGTTTGTCGTTTGGAGAAGTTCGTCGTAGGAGTTGTCTTTTAAATTATCCTGAACATGCTTTGTTGGAGCATAAGCCATATGCAACGTATGTCATATTTGAGCACGCATGAAATTACATGAGAAGGCCCGTGGTCGGCTTTACTGAAAGACGGAGTGATGTAATATATAGCAGCTTTGTAAATGCTGTGGAGTCCTGTCCGGCTAGCTCAATAAGTAGAGGTCCTATTTGTGTGATCCAAATTCGGAATGTCGTGGGTTAGAATGCCATCCTAGCCCAAGGTTTCAGTCTGCTGCTTTTCACAGCATTTCTTTATCTAGCTTATACCAGTAAGCTGAAATGAAAAAAATTGCTTAACCAGCAGTGCATAGATGGTTGATTAGGTAGGTTGGATTCTACTGCCGCCTTTCCAAACCAAGAATCATAGTCTGTGTCCTTCTCTCCTCATATTTTAAGCGCTAGGCAGTAGTTGCATATCCTTAGTCCGATATGTCGCGACCAGCAGAATATTTTTTGGATGGAATACATACATACGCCTAGTGTTATTAAACGCTACACAGACATTTGCTGCCGAAAGACTGATATATCCTGACCGTTAGTAAGTTAGGTGTATTTGTTCAGGTTGTAATGAGAATTTACGATGTAATCGCATAATATTTGTTGTCGGAGTTGCTGGATATAATAATGTACGACGCACGCGACAGTGTCCAATCCTCTGGTATGTTGTTTCTGTGTATTAAATGTACAATTGAGACATTTCACTGCCGCGCATTTTCCCATAAACATAGCTGTAAACGCATGAGTGTTGTATAATTTTTCAATGCTTGCAATAAATTACCGTAGGACTTCGAATAAGTGAATTTGGAACAAGATTTATTGTGTGATCAACTTGTGAATGTTTATCGAATTTGGAACAGTGCCGCAACAAACGTAGCAAACGTGTGCTAGAAATTTTTAAGAAAACTAAATATTTTCAGAGTAAATAAGAAATTTTTAGAACGAAGGTAGAGCGAAAATCAACCGGATAGACTTCATCTCTGGCGAGTATTGTAGATCTTTTAAATATTGTTCTCGAATGTTTTTATATTAATATGTTTTACTAATATTTCAGTCCTACTAAACCTGCATTGTTGTTGGCTAGGCGTGCCGTGCTGATCGTAAATTTTTCAACTAAGCTAAACGCTTGTAGTGGTTTAACAAAGAATTAGTATATGATAGGGCGGAAGTGAAGTTTTGGCTTCAGGCTAATTTCCTGAAAAAATGGATTTCTTATGATAAACTTGACCGTGGCGCCTAAACATAACAAATTTTGAGAAGTTTACATTTCTGAAAGAGTTTTACGCATTGTCACATACCATACTGGTGTTAAGTACCTCTATGCAACAGAGCCAAGATAACGTACCTTTTGGAAGGTGACTATTAATTTATTGCAAGCATGCACGGAGTGTATATTGCCCAATTTCTTGAGATTATACAACGTCTGCTGATAAAATTGACGTTTAACAGTTTTCTTCCAGAGAAGTCAACATTTAAAAGATTCTTACTGAACAACACATACGTAATACCCCATGTTTAGCAAAAAGTCGTGATGAAATCAGACTGAGCGAAATAGTCTAGTCTGTGTATGGTTTCTACAATCAGTAGGACGGAGTTGATTCGGGGATGCGCAGTGGGTGGCATTTTCGTCGTACTTACAGAACGCCAAAAATCGAAACTTGTTATGTCGATCGGTAAATATATATCAATATCCTAAGTTTATAGCTTCCTAAGTCTTTTCAATATGCTATAAATATCACGATAAATACATATAAGATAGCTTTACTATCATTTGCAATATGCCAGTCATATGACGTTTGTTTTGTCCATTAAGTTTACTTACTATATATAGACCGGATTGATAATACGATCATTCTGTTCTGTTATTAGTGAGGGGTGTGGTTGATACGAAAATCCACCGCATGTCGGTATCCAGACGAATGCCGCGTAGCGGGTGCCAGTGTATCTTGAAATATTGCTACCAATGCGGTGGCTAAATCTGCTGCCGCCAAATTCTTCCGGGATTATCTAATTCAGCCTTACGAGAAGAGCAGCAAATAGTTTTGTATTGAATACACCACATTATACATTGTCAGTCCGTGCAGCTTGGTATTGATATGGCGCGTCGAGAATGCGCCTGACTAATTATTAGGTACATTGAATGACAAAGATATAACGCGGGCGGCCTGCCGGGCCCTCGCAACAAAGGTTATGTTCTTTACAGAGACTATTGTGGAGGCGCAGTAGCACGCAACATGTTGTGATTCAATTATTGTCCAGCAAGTCGATGCCCATGAGCAAGGATAACAACACTGCTGTCGTATTACATGTCTATAAAGCAACTTTTGCTATATCGACGAGAAGTGACGCAAAATGATGCAGCCCAGTCATGCAGCAGCAGCAATGAAGTTGTGTGTATTACACCTGCAGCAGAGCTAGTTGTATATTTAGGTTTTATGCGGACGGGCAGAGCTGTGGATGAGCTGTCTTGAGTTTGAGAAAAGTGGCACGGATCTAAAAAAATTATCAAAATTTTGGCAAATGGAATATCATGTATTTGGACTGGGTTAATGAGTGAATAAACTTAAAATTAGCACATCAACCATCTGATTTTATATATATTAACCGATATCGAATTACAAGCCATTGTTAAGGAAAAAGTGCTTAATTTCATTTGGTTTTTCGCTAACGCCGAAAACTGGCAAAATGATATCCAAGTGCCAAGTATACCTCGCGCTGCAATAGAATCTTGACGAATTTAAATTCAGAAATCCTGTTCTCTAATTAATGCCTATAAATTTTGCCTAAGATGATGTAGCGTTTTAATCGCATAGGATTGTGTTCTCGGCCTGCGTTACGCCGGATTTCAATTGACTAGAAAGCGTTCCGTAACAATCTATGTTAAATTACAGGATGGTTGGTGGTGTTACCATAACTTCACTCGCGCGTAATAAAAATAACCGACCTATGATAGCGGGTATTGCACAACGTCAGGGCGGGCGCCTAATAAGTAATATAACGTGTTTTCTCGCTAGCTGAAAACAGCGTGAAACCATAGAACATTTTATATTGAACTATATCGTAAATGTTAAGTTGATTTTCTTGGCACTAGGTCTGCGGATCAGTTGGTTGCAAATTTATACTGATGCATGTGGTTTTTTTAATGATTTAAGGATTTTGTGCTACAAAAGTTTGCAATGAACTGCTCAATGTCGTCACAGAAGCTGCTGCGGATGGAGGCCCTTTGCCAGCGTGCGAATTTGTGGATGCTATTATCGGCTACATTGATCGAAATAAAGAGAATTTTTCTTACAGTGTGGTCAATCGTAATATCGCCGTTAATGTGAGTGAAACTGTTACATTATTGTCGTGGTAATTCTCAACAACAATAGCATTTTATGAAGTTGAACAAAGCTGGGCTGCGTTAGCAAGCTCATAAATAAGTGCATATATTTTTTGCTTTATGTTATGCGGAATGGATTACAATGGTTTAAATTTCCAAGTCAGAAAATCGTGAAATTTCAACAGTTTTTAGTTACATCTCGACATGCCTTAAAATTTTCCAAAAAATAAGGTAGATACGCTAATATAGATCAGAGCGTTCAAACATTTAGACCATAATAAATAACAGCCATAAATTGTTTATGGTGGGAAACACAAATCTTTTGAACAATTTTAAAAATGGACGAGGTATATATCTATTTTGTGTTACTAAGATGAGACAGGTGGCAGTCAAAGTTGGGTAACGTTCGAATTTTAGGGCTAAGGCAGCCAGCCCAAGGTAAATTTATATGCTAATTCAGCTCTTTAAAGTCTCTTAATAACAATAGCGCTCTGGCAACCGATAAATGGCAAGGCTACAGCATTTTCATCATATATTAATACCATAAAACTCTATTTCTCTTCTCATTGGTGTAAGAGGTGAAATGGCGAAAGGGGATCTCACCTCATGAAGTTTTATAAATAACGAATTTTTAAAACCATTATAGTTTTGAAGAGTATATATTTGGTCTAAGAGGTGAAATGGTGAAAGGGTGTCCCATCTCATTAAATTTTATAACTCTCGAATTTTAAAAACCATTATAGTTTTGAAGAGTCGTTTTAGTATTGTAGGCCCTAAGTACATTATTTTATGCATACCACGCCTATACAATTGCAATTATCGTATTCAGAGTACGTACCCGAAAACCTGGACGCATCGTAAGAACCTACATATATACAATGAAAAATTTGGTTATATTTGGTACCAAAATTTAGGCTTAGCAGCGTCCCGCAGTGCCAATCGCTTCCCAAGGTATAGTTGAAACAATAAAACCAATGTATTTAACGGATTGAACCACCAAAAATTTTATCTACTTATGTCTTCACATTTCAAAAAAATTCTGTTTAAATTTTATCAGACCTTACGCAAAAATTTTTGAATATACAATTTTATAGTCGGCAGTGGCAAATCACAAATGCTCAAGTCATTAAATATCGCAAAATTTTATTTTTTTGTTTTTGTTTTTAGAGATTTCGATTATAGCGCTTCATCATGCATTTCTTGTAGCGGTATTCCCCTATTTACAGAGAAAATATATTTAGTGATAAATTCTTCTCAAATTTAGTAAAATTTGGGTGTCGAAATTCGCAGCTGTCCAGGAATTAGCTTTACCTCCATCCGATCGGCTCAGCAGTTCTAGTTCATTTCACGTTTTACTGATTCGCAGTAGCACACGAGTGTTTCGGGAATGCTTTGTCGTTTTCAGTAAATGGCACGTGCGTTTTGAGATCCAAATGAGAAATCTTTTGCTAGTGTAGATCAAGATGTCCAAGGCAAAGATATGGCTTGACCTGAAAAATGTATACCATTGGAAAGCATTCCAAAATCCCATTCAAGACTTGCAAAGTTTTGACATCCGCTATCGGCATATAATGTTTGTATTCCCTGATCAAAATATGTCTAGTTGATACAGAAATTGACAATGTTGCTACTAAAATGTTATTCCGAATATGAAAATTTCATAATTTATATAAAAATTTTAAGAAGTGATTTTAACCCTGATCACAGCTGTCTTCGTAGCGTTTATGAGGCGCTTATTATTAGCTTAGTACTTTGCCTTGCAAAACACTTCATTTCGGAAGCACGGCTTCACCGCGTACCAAGCACATTGACACCATCGACTACATCCTGATACCGAACTAGTTGATATCTTGTTCATGCCCTGTGATAAATATTTGCAGTGAATGGAGATTCCAGCGGAGAACACAATAATAAAAGCCCGAGATTAAAAGATTTGGCCAAGGTATTTGGCATTTGTGTCAAAGAAATTATCTCATCGTCGTTACGAATCTGCTTTACACCCGTTTGCCTTTCGTTTCAAGCGTTCAATCAGAAGTTTTTCGCTAAATCTGTAATTGTGATTAATGGAGTGTATCTCTTAGATGCATATCAGATATTAAAAGAACAAGGTTATGCCTGTGCCTCAAGCCGATTTTAAATAAGCTGTTAAGAATGTTATTCAGTACCATAAACAAGAGTTCATTTCATTCTGAAATCCCCGATATCTCTGTGTTTGCTTGCTTGGCTACTGTCTTCTACAACGCCTCAAAGGCGTATCCGGCTCCTTAGAACCAGGTCTATATTCAATTGAAATGAAGGTTTCAGGATCCACTAATGACCGCCCAGTTTTTCAGCTGTTGTCGTAGAACATATAGCTGTTTCTCGTCATGGTTTAGAGTTATAACCTATTAGCTGCATTCTTGTTCGATGATATGCAATCGCTGATGACTTGTTAAGCGCTTCGTGGAGCCTGAAGTTCTCACAGCAGATGTTTCGTGCAGGTTCTTATGAAAATCTGGGCCGCTTCGAACGGACTTATTTGTGAATTGGTGAAACACGGTAACATTGAATTCGGCGTTGGGGGGCTTCTAAACAGCATCGTGTGTCTTCGTGCTGAACAAAATGAAGACTGACGAGTGCTGTCCGATAAAATATCTTTTTGTCCGTGTCATCACCGTTGTGTTTCTAGCGGTGATAATCTATTATTTTCGTTCAACGAAGTGTTTCACCTTCCGGCTTCGGCACAGATCCTGTCGCCAGATGATATATTTAGCACAGTTTTGTTATCGCCTGCTTTAGGCTGCTGTAGCAATACGTACGTCACGTCATATGTTTACTATAGATATCAAATGTCTACGTTTTGCCTGCATGATTTTGAACCGTCTCACTGGTCCACTTATACGAGCTTCGTATGTTGTATGAAAAAGCGAGAATGATTTTCTACAGGTCAGTGTAATGGTCCCTTTATAAAACTACGAATTTGATATTGAAAGCGAGAATAAGCGAAAATGTGACGGAACCCTGCGTAATAATTGTGACATACCTTGGCAATGTATAATCCTTCATTGGCTTAGGAATGAACACTGTACTTCATGCCTGTTCCAGTAATACTTGAATATGAGTATTAACCAAAGCTAATTCCAAAGAATGTGTTTTGATGTAAAGAGTATTGTAAAACAGCTTCATAACACAGCTAATATTCAGTCAGAGCCTTGCGATTTTAGCCGATCATCACACCGTTCAAGTTCAACTTACCCAATCTTTTCTAGAGTGATCACCGAATTAAAGATTCTTGACTTTTTTAGTTCCCAGCCTAGTCTACACCATATACCTCCTTGTATTGTCATAACGATCAAACTTCGACCCATATACCTAAAATATCAAATTCAATCAAACCTTATCGCTGTCTGAAGATTCCTTGAGGATACCTTCACTGCCGTAGAACCGTCCGACCGACTGGTCTGATCAAAATGCTGTGAAGTGTGTTACTATGAAGCCTTGAACTCAGAGCCCTTTCTATTGTGTCTTCATCATTGGCAACGCATATCGGTACCCTCGTGTAGAGAATACCTCTGTACTCTGCAGTAATTCACAATGAAATGTGTATGTTTAGAGGAACAAACAGCTTAGATCTGGGGGCTCGGGGGGCGACAGACTTATTCTTAGTTAGGCTCATTGTAAGCCTTATATAAAATATGAAGGCTAAGCTAATGCTTTGGGTTCGGGTAGCGATAGTGGTAATTTTCGTCTTCAGTTATTAGGTCACTAGAGGCTTTCTATGCACGATTGCCGGAAGTAGAATACTCACAATCAAATTGATCGACAATAGTAAGTAGCGTCGGTTAACTACGGTCATTACGGCGATATGTCAACTATATTTTGCAATTGTTGCCGCTTCCTGTTCATAGATATAAAGTTTGGTATATTTCCGTTAATGTACTACCCTCGAAGTGCACAATAAAGTCAGTGAAGTTATGGTTCGATTCAATAATTTTTGTACTTACTGTCCAGGACCTAGCTATCGTGATGTTTTTGCACATGTGGTATTTTTTGGTAACAAACGTGGTAGAACATTAGCTATTAGACACTTCATACTGCAGGCAATATTTTGTTTTATCAATGGATCTTCTGCTATCATCAGTGCTTGCTATTATATTCATTTCAGCTGTGCCAGACATTTCTGGACGCTGATGTAATATATCCTATTAACCGAAAGTGTTCTGCTTTCTCCGACTCTCATGAATTGTTCGGTGTAGTCAGCAATAAGTAAGTTGTATAGATAAATTAAAGATGCATATGGATTGATATTGTCGAGACTGTTATTTTGAGAGCTTCATATTTCCAATTCGTCTGCTTGCCAAGTTGTTGTTCTAGAATTTTGTGAATTCTGAGCGAGTGAGTGAAACGAGCGAAGCGAAGAATTCTTACTAGCCATGAGTGTGCAATTTGGCAGCGTCTGTTGTTTGTGGGTTTTTTCGGGTGACATGCATAACTCAGCTTCTGACAGACAGATCAGGTCGTGCGATACGTCAACCGATTCCAACCCCTTCCCCCTCAAAAGGGGGTTCAACAGAGCCCAGGTAGCCTCCCTAAGCATCCCACCAAAACACGTTATGGGTCATATCTCGACAACCAGCGGTGTGATCCGGCCGCGCTTGAGCTCATGTTGTTCACAACGTTTAGCTCTATAAAGCTGAAATATATCTATATATAGATGTAATTGTTGCCGAGGTCACCTGCGCTGCAGGCTTGGGTCAAAAAGGGTTTTGAAATGGACCCTTGGGAACCCGAAAACACCAAATTGGCCATATCTCCTCAAGCACTGGAGCGATTCTGCTATGTTTGGGCTTATTTTGTTTAGAATGCAAAACTCTACATAGCTATATACGCTTCTTTGCTATTGACTTCACCTGTCGAGCAGGGTTGGATTAAGATGGGTTGTAAATGGGCCCTTGGGACCTCGAAAACACCAAATTGGCCATATCTCCTCAAACACTTGAGCGATTATGCATGTTTGGGTTCATTTTGTTCAGAATGCAAAACTCTATGTAGCTATATATGCTGCTTTACTATTGACATCATCTGTCGAGCAGGGTTGGGTTAAGATGGGTTAAAATGGTGTTTTATATACACTCAGAATTGACTTTCTTGGAGACAAGTACCTAGTTTAGGTGCTATGATAAAAATTTCACTTTACTTTTAATTTGAAACTTGTTATTTTTGTAAAATATATAATGTTATGTAATGCATCTTGTTCTTTTCACATCAAAAACTATTGTAGTATAAGCTGAAATACGAATTCTTGAAAAATCTATTTATACTAATTGTTATTCGTGATTACACTTAAGGTGCGTGCACAAGGTTGTACTTTTACCAAAATCAGGAATTGATTCGTGCAGAAATTCACGTTCGCATTTTCGTCATTGTATTAGCATTTTTGTGAACGCTTCTGCGATGTGGGGATACAATTTGCGGTTGCGCACTTCTGTCCATTTCGGACGTTTGTCCGCGTTCATCAAAATTGTCACTGTGAATCAGACAGGAATGTTCGCTGTGTATTTGTACGTTATAGCAAAACACGATTGTTAATCACGTTGTCTCTTGTACGCTTCTAGCAGAATAGTGACCGCGAACAGCGCCTAAGCGTTGCTGCATCGCAAATCGTAATTTGTTCGCGTTCATCGCTTTTACGATCCTGAACTGACTTGACAAAACAACAACCCAGGTGTTGGCACATTATTTGAATTTATTCTTTATGTGACGATTGAAGCGAAGAATGCTGACTAGTTGCATTGTGGCGAAATTTGACAGTGTCCCTTATTAGGGTTTTAGTGTGCTTCGCGTAACTCAACTTTAACCGCGCAGATATTAAAGGTTGAAATCTTTATTAGTTGATAACGAAACCAGTTTCCAACATCTCCTGCCTGAAAAGCAGACCAAAGGCGCTCGGGCCTCGTCCTAAAAGGGTCCAAAAAGTGGAAAATTGTTGTATCTCGACAACTTGTGTAGGTTCCTGAATAAAATCTGGCTTTATCAAAGTATCTCCAATAGGGAACGACCGAATATTCGGTATTCTGTATTCGGTCGAATAGTAGGTATTCGGTATTCGGCCGAATACCGAATAGTTGACTGGCCGCTGTTAGTTGAAAAACATAGCCAAAATCTGCACACCAGATATCCTAATTTTACGGCTGGAGTCTTGATAATGATGCTGGAAACCGCTGAATACGTCCAACGTGTTGCAACTTTGGTAAGACAAGATGCTTTTGAGACTCATCAATTCAGTTCGCAGCCGGATCGAATGTTCTGATCACCACAGTTATATTCTTCATCAGCCGTGCACTATCTCGCTGCCATAATAGTTGCGAAATTAATACTTTGGGGTGTAAATGCAGCAGGATTTGTTCATTTTCTTTGACACATCGTAAATGTGAAGTGAGACATGTTATGCCGTTCTACATACCTACATCCCTAAGTCTACCGCCCCTGAACACTACGCACTGAGCCGTTCTTTTTTAACGATATGACTTCACGCACCAATTATCGCCGTTGCCCAGATAATGAAGTTATAAAAAATCAATAAAAAACAAAATTATAACTTCAACCTAGCAAACGAGAGTACAAAGCAAAAAATTCATCGAACAAAAACTATCGCTGACTCAGCAACACAACATAAAACGACCTGTTGCATGCTGCACGTACATACAGTGGTGGATTTATAGAGTTATAGATTTATAGATTTCTCATCATACATAGGTGTTGCGAACAACTGTTCGGTATTCGGTCGAATAGTAGGGACCGAATATTCGGTATTCGGTGAAATTATGTATTCGGTCGTTCCCTAATCTCTAAAGTACCTGGAGAAAGCGATCTTGTAAATTAGCTTTCACCCATGTCCAACTGGGGATTGTCGGAACTGAAAAATGCGAAAATGTAAAAAATAGCTTATTCACAGCAAATTATACAATAATAATGCAGATTATTATAGCGAAGCCCTATCGACTGACGGCAATTTTTGTGTTTTAACTGGTCTAAAATTATAGATTTTTTTACTTCCATAATAAAAAGACTGGTATATTTCTTTACAACTTATGGTTTACTATGTTGTCCTAATGGCGTCTTACAGAGCCAGCTATTAACTATTTCTGTGGCAAGGTTTTGATGGCAACCTAATATTTATCTCAAGATAACAGCAGTCACAGAATTGATTTTCAAACGTGAATGTTTTCAGCTATTATACTAAGAGTTTTTTGTGCCAACGCCCAGCAGGTTCTGAATTATTGCACTTTTCTACTAAGAAAATTATTATCCTATTGCTTTAGTAGTCTTGAGTAAATTTACATCAATTATTAACCAGAACTGAAGTCGACGTTTTTTATTGTAATAATGTTCGGCTATTTTGTAGTATTTTCTCTCTGACCATTTTAACAAGTTTCAAAGTTTATTGTATCTCTGTACCTTTAAATATTATATAGGGTAATATGACGTTTTTGGCGCTCTTCAGCCTTAAACGATATAATTTCTTTTATTAGAAACCAACATTATATAGTTTTACCAAATCTGCGTGATAAATAGCCGAGGCAACTGAGGTAGTTTGTACAATTCAGGTAACCATAACCATTCCGTGTGTTAGGTTGATAATTTTCTTATAATTTCGTGCATGTTTTCCGTGTTCATTATAATGATCAATTATATAAATCTGATATGGTAAAATCTAAAATATGCGCCGTTTGTAGAGTGGATACGTCAGAAGTTGCTGCCAAAATGTATCTCACATTCGCAACGACACCAAAAGACAACTTAACTTGTCAACAAAGTTGCGTCGATATCGGTCTTCGAGATAACTCGCTTAAAACAGGCGGTTTGAAATTGCGTCGACGAAAACGCCCGAAATCATACTGCAATGAGTCGTCTAATCGCATTTCTTCGTGGTATATTGAACGATCATCAGGCAGTTGTTCAGACACGCATGGATCGAAAAAACACTCTGAAGTTAACAATTCAACAGGCTTCATTGAAACGCGCAATACGCAGCCTTCAAGTGTTAGTAACTATTACGAAGCCATAGTGAAAACTCAAGGTTAGCTTGCATACGGTTGAAATTTTTGTGCTGCGAAGCTATCTGGCCTGCCGACAAGGGGGGGGGGTAACCCCCTGCTTTCCAAATCTCCCGTGTTCGTGAAATTTTCCCCGTGTCTGTTTTTATCGGTCGAAACCACCATGTTCAACTACATCCCAAAATTTTTTGTCTCAAAATTATGTTTTTGCATGGGAAATATTTTTAAACATTAATTACTACTATTTCTAATGCTAAAACTTCGTTTCCTAGCTTGAAAATACATATACGGCTGGCCTGTCCACAGCCCTTCGAAAAGTGGGGGGGGGAAACTTCGGGGGGGCCCCATGTTCATTCTCGGGGAAAATTTCAAAGTGGGGGGGGATAAATTTTGCTTAAAAATACAAAATATTTCCATATTTTCATGCATTTTAACTACTGTGAACGTACTTTCAAGCTAAAAAACAATATTTTAGCGTTATAAATAGTGGTAATTAATGTTTAAAAAACAATTTGCAAACAAAAAACATAAATTTTCAGACATAAAAAAATTTTTGGAATTAGTTGAACATGGGGGTTTCGGCCGAGTGGGGGGGACGGACATGGGGGAAAATCTCACGAACATGGGGGGATTTGGAAAGTGGGGGGGTCCTCCCACTGTGGACAGGCCAGTACGGTAGTAAAATTACATGACAATAAGGTAATATTTAGCAATTTTAAGCAAAATTTATTCCACCACTCTTTGAAATTTCTTCCGAGAATAAACATTGGGGCCTGAAGTTCCCCCACCTCTTTTCGGACAGGCCAGGTTATGATATTGTTTTGATTTGTTTTCGTTCTGTGGCGTTTGCATTGTAATATTTTTCTTTGAGGATTTCCGAAAGTGGGGATGTGGCACCCTAGTATTCACGGTGCACCCCCGCGCAAAAAAACGGATGCGTTTAGCTGGGTGGTAAAATTTTTGGGTTCCTTCGGTATGACGCCCCAGTTGACATAAAAAGTTGGCAAATTTTTTTACTCGAATCCCATGCTGAAGTTAACATTTTGATTATTTTCAGGGAAAAAATTGGTTGAATAATTTTTTAACTTCAATAGATACGTTTTGGCACCGTTTCTGAGGCCATTTATTAACAATTTTATCGTTTTCGTAGAAAATATTCCGAAAATTTTTAGATTTTAAAAATCCGGCTTTCCCCCTATTCAAGCCATGACCACCATTGCACACCTCCTGGTAAAATCCATCGGCCCTCAAGCTGCAAAGCAGGAGCACCCTTTACCGTGAATGAAAGAAATTGCAACCAACCGTAGATGGATCGAGAACGTTCGACCACCGTTGTAGGAAGTCGTATGCTTGACCAGAACTTGCAGTTCCAATTATCTGCAACACCCAGTCACTGTAGATTTAATGTTGAAATTTGCGTAAATGCAGCGTTTAGTTACAGAGGAATTTCAAATGTGACATTGGCAGAAAATGGAATTTAAACGTTTATAAACTGTTATATAGCTTATTTGAGAGACTATGACTGATTTAAGCTATTTGCGATGAAATAAACATTACTCATGTACTGATATTTCGCATTTTTCAGATGATGCTGATCTGCTATGGAGCCTTGCGCTTCACAACTTACTTACACTTGTGGACGTTCCGATGTTGGATTCCTTGTTAGAATCCCGCTCAACGTCTAGTCAGAACACATATGCTGCAAGGAAATCAAAATTGGCCGGTTGGCTTTTTAGCGCCCAAAACGAAGATGTACTTGAGTATCCTTTCCATGAATTCGAAATGTCCTCGCGAATGCGGGCTAATATCACGTGCGTCTTTTAGTTTTTGGGCAGTTTTATTTAATTATTATTGTAGCAGTCATTTGCTCGATCATTTCGAGGGTACTAAAATGTGTAATAAAGAACATATTTCTTTCAATTGTGCAAATTATGACTCACCGGTAAGGGATAGTAGTTTTCGGCGAGTACCGTGCAATACATGTCGCATTTGAGATATTTTAGTTTCTAGAAAATTCGTTTTTGGCGTTAACATTGTGATGTCAAGTGTCATATTTTTGTGTACATCCTGGTTTATATAGGCGGTAGATATGAAAGACCAATGGTTTTGAAACGAATGTTATCCACACTATTGTTGCTATTTTTGTACGATTGTTATGCATTTCGATCACTTGTACGGATTTGTCTTTCAACATTTATTGTTGAATTTTGAGTGTTGTAAGTGAAATATGTCAGTCGAACACTTCTTGCTAGCAGGTGTTCAACAATGTCCGTTATAGGGTCTTTACGGTTACACGCATAACTCAACTTTGGCTGGGCGGATTGATTGTCGCGATAGCTCATTTAAAAGCTTGACTTCAACTAAATGGCACATCGTCATTTTTGCTATCGAACAAAAATTTGGTCGAAACCTGTCCATCCGAAATGAGTTATGGTTGGCAGCGACAGACAAAAAAGAATATTTTACGATTTTTTCCTTAATTCCTTCAATGGAAACTCCGCTCTTTTTGCTCGCTCCGTTTCAATAATATTTTGCTGCTCGATTATTTAAATATGTTGGATTTGATTTAAAACTGGGTTTTAAATGGACCCACGGGATGCAAAATACACAAAAATGATAATATTTGTTCAACCGCTATATGGGCGTTTTCGGTCTCATTTTGTAGAGCAATAATTTATCCTTTATGTAGTTGCAAATAATCTACTGCTATAATTGTCGTTTATACTGCAGGGTTGGGTCAAATGGGTTTCAATAGGCCCAAGGGACCCAAAATATTCGAAGATGATAATATTTTCGCTACCAGTTATAACTACCTGCGAAAAATATTGTTTAAAGTCTCATTTTGGCGATGAAAATCATATTTTTTATTGGTAATACATAAATTTTTGTTTGACAACATAGGAAAAATTAAAATGGGAAGCTGTACATTTTAGTAGCGTGTCTCGTCGTCAAGGTGGTAAATTCCGGGTGTTTAATATTGTGATTTGTCAGCCGCCGCTAAGCTTTATCGTATGTTGTATTTTCTCATTGAGGTTTGTATCGTTTGTCGTTGCATTTCAATTATTGGCATGTCCATTTTGTTGCCTTTCGGCTCATTTTTTCGGGGGAGATATTGGAAAAGGTGTTCGCGTCTAACTAATCGGCACAACAGATGTATTAATTCTGCGAATGTTCTAAAACACGAATGAATTGGTGAGGTCAAGTTTGAGTTCACTGCCGAAATGTGTCACGCCGACCAGTGGCATTTTTCTCTACTCTCGTTTTATCCACTGCTCTCATAATTCAATACATTTGTTCACCAAAAACAACTGACACATAATGTTCAGTCTGATATTTTTCGAGCGTCCTAAAATTGCATACAATTTTTAAAAATGAGTGGAACAAATCATTGAATGATTTGACAAATTTTATGGCATTAATTTACCTTAAAACATTAAATTATAGCGCCTGCTGTTTGCACGGTATTTGAATAAAAATTTAGTCGGCAAATTTCGCTATGTAGCAAAATCAACTTCGTCTATAAACGTCTAGTGTGCGCGCAGATTAACATGAAAATTACAAACAAATTTATTTCACAGTTCATACAGAATAAACTTGAAACTTTCATGTTCATTAACGATTTAGACAGTATTAGCTAGTTTGATATGTTACATAAAATCATGGTACTATACATATAAGCCACATAAATTTAACGTTGCGGGCAGTTCGCGGATTAAGCCTGTCAATTGTAACCAAGAAAAGTTCTGTGCACAACTCGCAAAAACTGCTTCGTTTTGATGTATACCATAAACTATAGCGTGAATATAATTATATAGCACGTTTGTTTATGAAATATCTATATTGGAAGATGGCATTTCAGACCGTCATTCAATGATTTTGGTGTATAAAGCATTGAAATCTACTTCTGTGAGGCTAGCCTGCTATTTTCGCTATAGTTATTTCGGAAGACCACATGCAAGAACCAAAGAGTCAAAATAGTCGTTGAAGCAACATTTTGTCTGATTTGTATAGGTCTCAAAAACTATAGCACTAATAAATTTTTTATTTTCAGATTTTCAGACGAACTGTCGCAAAAGGCATTCAACTGCCTAAATGCCACCAGTTTTACCAAGAAATGTCTTGGCGATCTACGACCTGTTGATCGTGCTCGTTATATTGTCCATCAGGTATGCTAGTCACTTTGGTTTAATTTAACTAGATCGCAACAATTAATACTATCATTTTCAAATTAAACGTGGGAATTGCTAACTGCTGTGGTCAGAGGCTGCAATACTGCTAGGATAAAGTAATAGACTTCCAATTAATTAATTAAAGTCGATTACAGCAATCACTACAAATGACTCGTATTTCGAGCAAGCCACGAGCCAGTAGCTCTCAATAGGCTTTGACCGTATTAAAATAAATAATAAAATACTATATTGGGATCGAATTTCGCTCTTTTTTAGTAACCAGAGGGTGGTTTGTGAAGCTCAAAATATCTTTATTTTTTAATGTTCGCAATCTAGATCCGACACAAATCAATCACCAAAAGTTATGCATGATAATCTTATATAGATATTATTACTGTCAGTATGCACTTACATCGCTCGTCTGAAGGTATTTTAATGTCCTCAAAAAGCTCTAAGTTCTCTCAAAATAGATTAAGTTTATAGCAAAATGTGCAAAAGCTTTTTCAGTTTCTTGTTTAGGGTGTCTCCATTTTTTCCTGCTTTTTTGACTTGGATCGGGAAATTAAAAAACTTCCGAAACTCAAACCTACGTATTTACGTGAAAGTACAGAAATTACCTTCTCTGAAAAAAGCTGATTCGCATAGTAGTAGACCGACTTATATTGTGCGAAACAACCTGCAGTTATACAATCTTGTAGTTTATATTTTTGATATACAAATTTGTGGCTTCCAGGCACAAATCTTATTGAACACGGAAAGGATCTGGATACAAAAACTAGCATTAAGTTGTATGCTTCCTAGCCTCTCTACAGCTTACATGAATTTTAATTTTTTCCTATTTTTCAAGCAGTTGCAACATTTTATTGTTGTTTTTGTTGGATCTTTATTGTTTAAGCACAGGCAGCGCTGCATTTTTTTAGAATTGTGTCATAAATGGTCGAAATATAAGCAGTAATACTGAATTTTTAGTTATAATTGTTTCTTACAAGCTCACCTATAAAGTTACACAGCTTTTTCTCTGTTTCGCGCCTACACTCGTATGAAATTTCGCCTTTACATAAAAAACGTGTCAGTCGTGTTTTCCGGTTATAATATATAAACTATTCATGCTGTAGTTTTAGTGTTGCGCTGTATTAAAATGGGGGTAGTTATTATAATGTGGGCTCTTTACATTTGCAGTTATAATAATGATAGTGGCATGGAGTATGATAATTTAGATCTCAAATTTTTGCTCATTTTAGGTTGTCAAACAAGAAAATTCTCGATCTATTCCCTCTTCTTTAATACCTAAAGAGTACAACGCCGTGTGTTGTCAAGTATTTCATTTAATCGCCAATGGAAGTAACGAACGGGGACTGGCTGTGCTGCAGTTACTCGTGTTACTTTTGCAACCTGGACATAGACTCCATTTACTCCGTTTGTTGGAAATGACACAGTGTCTTAGCACAACCCGTTCTGTCAGAATGTCAAGTGACGTAAGTTGTATTGCTGTTATTGAGTTATTTGACGTTCCATGAAACGGTGCTAATATTGTCTTCGTACAGCTTCAGAAATACAGTACTTGATACAATTTACCGCTGAAAGTTATTTCAGCTATAGAGTTATTCAATTTTATTTGGAAATATTGTAGTTTGTTTTTGCTGACTCGCTGCTCGTTGGCTGGAGAGTCGACAATCAAATATCGCGAGTACTGTGCTTATACAAACAGAAAGCAGTGATATGTTGCGCCTCACCTACAAAACTGTGTTCAGAATTTTTAGTAAAATCTTTTCCGCGGTTCTGCCATGGCTGACTCATGTCCGAGCGCTTACTTCCGTTTTCCGCCACCCCAACTCGAAAGTATGTTCTCAAGAAATTTTCATCTTCCTCGCACATAAATGCAATTTTGTAGAATTTCCGCTTTTGACACTCTCGTAGGGGCCCATAGAGGATAAGGGGTTACGCACCTAAGGACAGACCCAATGAAGCCCCGAACCAGCTCTTCCGCGAGCCAAGGCTCGGAGAATTTTCTAACAGTAAATTATGAGCAAAATATGTGCGAAATTTAGGTATAAATTGTTGAAAATATGAAAAATATTGGCTACCCACTCTGTCGCTCCCTTTGCCTCGGAACCATTTACCCTATAAAGACGATGGGCTATGTGCACCTATGATATACATTCGGAACTCCGACGTAACGATAGTACGTTCGATACGTAATATAATGCACAGTATTCTATACCAATAAAAGTGCGCTTCGTTCCATGTCCGCTCGGTGTTGGCTCGAAAAACTTTAGACTTTGTTCAAGATAGTTCGGCAAAACGTGGCAATCATTTGTTCCGAAAACCGAATGAACGCAATAACTGATGCTGACAGTAAATGACATTATTGAAAGATGAAGGCAATTTCGGCTCAATAAACGGAGTTTCCTGGGACGTAATTTAAGATGGAACTTGTCTTGGTTCCAGTGGGGTCTCGCGAATACGTGTCGCAAATATTACGTCATTCGCGACCCCGAAGGAAAATTAAGTCACAGGTAAACAAATTCCTTGGTTAATTCATGAACTGTTTCGCACGTCAGAAGAAACAGGTTAAAATAAAATTTTCAGCAATCACAACACAGCTACTGCGTTGTTTATTTATTATTATTATGTTTTTAATATCGAATTTATGAGAAGGGATGGTATTGTTGTAGATGGATGGCCGCCCACAGGAATCCCAATTGGCAAACTTAGGGGCGACCCTCTCCCTTTCTATTTAGGAAGCCATGCCTTGTTTGGAGTATGCAAGACGTGGATAATTTAATTACTGAATTGCCATATCTCGCTGACGACGGCTATGATGCATCCATTACCACTCAGACGCATACGGCACAATGAAGTAAAGTAATACACCCCTATGTTTCACATCAAGCAACACTGCGTGTGTTATTACACAAGCACCTGACGCTACAATTTTTCCATCGACAACGCTAATCCAATTTCAGTTGATTTATAAATTAAGAGTGACAAGACGTAAATTATTTTTCGTAGCGACATAACTAGCACATCCCTTTCTGTGGCCACAGTGTTAATTGACCGCTCGCGCAAAAGCATATACGCGCACACGGAGTCAAATGGATTTTTAGTTTTCTTCGCGACAGCATAGTACTCTGTAGAAATTATGTCGCATTCCGAGCGAACGAACATCGAATAAAGGTCATGTATCCGCGAACAACTCTAGAACAAATTTTAAAACAAACGTCGAGCGAACATCGAATGAACGTCACTGCGATATTTCTGGTCATTTCGTTGTCGCTTAACAACTCAGCATTTATGAAGGTGAAAGCAATAGTCTGTTCATTTTATAGTGACGAATCGTTTGTTACATTCATTTAACGCGTAATGTTCGAAAATTAGTACATAACCTCACCGTAAACGTTGTAACGTGACTGTTTTAAATTTTTGTGTGATGTAATTTCAGTTGTTTTGTTTAGCTCTCCAACTTAGACTTCTGTTTGCACGAACTGTGCGATTCGATAATTGCTTCAATAAAAGGATGTAGCTTCACAAGGCCTCACCGTTTACAATTGCTTGAATTTATGGTACAACACTGCGCCGCACTGGCCACTATTCCTAAAGACGTTCAACGTGAATTTGAAAATGCAAAGCGACTGGGTTGTCGCGTTATGGGATCCGTCATTGAAGTTCAAGACAAACAAGGTAGAAAAGTTATATGAGTATCAGCGTGATTTTGGCTTGACTATGTATGTACAGTCATGGTCAGAATTAAGTGCAATATAGATGATAATCTGAGCTGCACCATTATAGATGAATTCCAGATCAATCTGCATAATATTAGTCAATGTGTTTATCAGTGTTTGCAAAATTCTACAGTATTTTTATGTGATTCGCGATATTTTAAGCAGCATTTCTAGTCATAAGAACACGAGTGGCGTATGCGGCTGATTCTTTCATGCAGCTATTTCTGTTAATATTCTTATTTTCATGGGTAGAGCTGATCAGTACATTGTTTCTTGCGAAATCCAGCCCGAATTTGCTCTTTCAACTGCCTGTGATTTCATTCATGGATCAGTTTGACTTATGTTTTGCTGTGTATAACTATGTTTTTCCTATGACTGTGATATCGCTCCCGAAACCGCCACTATCAGGGAATAATTCAACCTGAAATTTATGGCTAAATCTACGTATAAATTTCAACTTTGGAAACTATTATGTCCTGGTAAAGGTTGCTCAGATTTGGTTTAAAGTTACGCAATACCGTCTACATTTTGTGCCTTGCCAGTACACCGTGGCTTAGATAATGTGTTGACCTTTAAAAGGTAAGCATTTCTTATTCCGAATCTATGTTACTCAAGTTTTACGGTTAGCGCATTAACTACGCAAAACAGTGTCAACTAAAGTTGGTTTAATTTTTACAATGCATAAATCCTCAGTCAGCACAATAATCTTAAGGGGATGTTATGAACGGACCTCCTAAGATTTGAGTCTATTTAAGATTAATTTGATATCCATGCGCGTAGCCGTTTGAAACGCATTAATCGGCCGCAATCAGTTTCTGCAGGAAATTTGAAGGAACCATTAGAGGCCATAATCACCCACTATTTTAAATATTTTATGATTCATTTGCTTGGTTGAATTTCTTCACTTTGACATTCAGAGCACTGGGCAGAAATCACACTGCGTCAGTGCCGACTGACGGCTATCGCAATGCTTTGTTTTAATCGGATTCCCCTTGTCCGTGCCAGTTTTAAGTTAGTTGTTCAACGCCGGACGAAGCGGAAATTGCAAGCAAAGTCCGCATAGCTGAAGCATTCCACGCGAGGGAAAGTAAGAAGTTTGACATGTTTCCAGAATATAATAGCGTTGATGTTTGACACATGCACAGCCTCCAGAACATAGTGTATTGGGACGCTTTAACCGTTTGTGATGGATAACATTGAATAATGGTCATAAAGCTAGCTCAGCGATGCACTAGGACATCACGTGATAATACTTTATGAATCGCTCTGGCGATCTTCATGATTTATGGCTCATTGAATGGGTTTACTTGATGCCTTCAGGAAATGGAACAACGATATTATTAAAAACCATTAAACTGAATATTGTCGTTAACGCTCCGGAACGATAATTTATTGACATAATCCCGGTTTTGCTTTTTACTGTCAAAATCAACCGTATAAAGCTAAGTAGTCTTAAACGCAACTTTAAGTAGTTTAATTTGTTTAGAATAACTTTGCTTGTTGTACTCAGCACCACCACGCAATCCTAAATGTTGTGATCATCAAGGCTCGATGATAATCGACTCTGCTGATGATCTTGACACTCTTTAGGTTTCTCATTATTTCTTGGGTACATCGCTGTCGAGTTCGGTCTTGCCTCCGCCCAGGTTTATGACCCACGTGATGGGTAATAAACATGATGCGCGACGCGACTAAACTTAAAATGACCTCGGCAACTATTTTGTATTTTTGGATAAAATTTGTTACGAAACGCTTTTTGGTCAATTGAAATTCGACGTAAAACTGTTCGTGAACACAGCGGTCGCGATTGAAATCTAACCAATTTGTGTGCACGAAAATTGAGGTAAAATTACCCAAATGTTTGAGAACGAAAATTTGTCGATTTGATTGTGATGTCACTTTTGCATTAAATTTGTTCGCGAACACTGTATAACCTTAAATTTAAATGATAATACATTATGGAACAGAATTTCAACAAACTCAAGTCGCCAAGATTCAATTTGAACACAAGGTCTAATTTCTGGCGCTTGATTTGATTTTGCCAATTTTCGGTTAGCGAAAAATGGAATGAAATTAAGCTTGTTTTCCGTAACAAGGGTATGCGATTCGATGTCGGTAATGACAGAATATTATGGTTGGCGGGGTCACCTTAAGTTTACTCACGCATGACACACCACACTGGTCCACCGTATTTATAGACCACTCATGTTCCTTTCTTCGACCACAAGTTTCAGACCCCACCCATGTATCGCCGGATCACCAAATTCAGGTCCTAGGGTTCTTAATTCGGGAAGAGTGTAAATTTGGCGTTCCAAGAACATAGTGTGGTCCAAGCCGGCGGTCATAGAACATGGTGAACATATTTTATGTGTTAAACTCATTATGGGGGTTATAAACGTTGGGGGAAGGAGTAAGGTTGAAAATGGTTGCGAAGTAAGCATGCAAAACATACGATTATAATGGAAAACTTCAACTTTCAACGACTCTTCTTATTATCATGTGGTGAGACAGTTATTCTTGTTTTCAAACTGGCTATTGTCAACCGTAGCAAGATGATGTCAGATGTATTTCGGTCTTTAAATCAGTATAATTTTTGAAGCCTTTTTGGTGACATGCGGCTGGGTTGTCAAAATGTTTAACTTTTTCTAGCTTGTTCCTGATTTATTGAACAAACCGTTACATCTAAGAAGGCAGCAAATTTTACTTAACCGTGGAGCGTTACTATGCGAGTTTGTATTGCACAGTTACAATCAGAATTAAGTGCGTATAAAATCGAACGCAGACGTAGTCGAACAAACGCAATCGATCAATCTTCGTTTAAACGAAATTCGTTAAATTAAACGCAAATTAACATATTTTTATATCAACACAATTGTTACTTCGCGTTTAATTTAACGAACATCAATTATTGATATTCGTTAAATTAAACGTGAACTAACATTTTTGTTAAATTATTTTTTCATTTTGACGCAATCGAACACAAAATGTTTTTATCAACACAAAAAATGTTAGTTCGCGTTTAATTTAACGAATATATATCAATTATTGATATTCGGTAAATTAAACGCGAACTAACATATTTTTTGTTAATTATTGTTTCATTTTGACGCAATCGAAGTTCGTTAAATTAATCGACTTTCGTTTAGACGCAAACGATCGAAATCGAACGAAGCTTCAATTGAATTTTTGATCACTTAATTCTGATTATAAAAGTTAAACTTATTGATAAATAGGAATAGTCTGCGAAAAAATAGCGGTACTTTTATCAATATCTAAATTTGTTTTGCTGATCTAGTGTTCATTAAGTAGTGGAGTTCAAAAGTAGGAGCCCGGATTTTTCGTCTTATTGTAATTGGTGTGTGTTAAATAATTTTTTATTAACGAACATTCGAGCTACTGGTTTCTGCCAGAGTTGGTGAGTATGGTATGTGTCTCCGCCTGTGGGAATATTATATTTTCTACAAGTACTAAAACGTTGTATGGTAACGAAATATGAAAATAGGTGCGGGGCGTCAGAGGGGTTAACACCCCATGCTATTAGGTATATTGAACGTTCGCCTTTCGAATATTGGGAATATCGTTAGCGTATGTATAGTACGCCCCACAAATGACTGTCGCTGTTTAACTGAACATTGCTATTAACATCGAGTAAGTAAATCACTAACATTGAATGAGCAGCTGTTATTGCTGGCTAGTACATTATGTGTTATTTGCAGTAGTGCGTATATCTCGTTAGTAACGATTTGTCCGATAATGATAAAGTGCTTATGTACTTGGAATGAAAAAACAATCACGTTTGGGCGCATGCTATTTTGAAATTTTAGCAGCGACTTTGTTCTGTGAGCAAACAACATCATCGGAATTTCAACGTCAAGCAGTTGAAACAACTACTTCTTCTCTAGTTACTCTCGCCAATAGCGTAATTGACGACAGAAAAATGTCACTAGCTCAAAAGAAAATTTGGTTGGACAACTTCAAGAAGCTTTATCCTTCTGTATATGTGGAACACTTTAAATATTTAAAATGGTAGCTGTGTAAAATTTTAGTATCCCTGTTGTGGAAATTGCGGTAGTTGCAATAAGGATGGTAATCATTGTGACTAAGAGATCATAATAAGATATTTGTTGTAGAAGAGTGTGACACACAGTACTCATGTTCTTTACGGTATACGATGACATTATCGTTTTTCGCTTAGCCCCTCCCCAAATTCCAAGAGTTTCTCCCTCTCCGAAGGTTCTTTGAGGGTATCGCCTACCCCTAATGTTTCCCTGGGAACTAGCTGTCAGCCTGCCAATAACCAGTCGATAAATCGGATTAAACAGCAATAGAACCTCTCTGCGATTGCTACTCCTAAAATCTGACTGGTTATCGGTCACCTGATAGCTGGTAACCCCCAGCGAATATTGTGGGGTGGGCCGTAACCCCTAAGGATTCCAGGGAGTACATCCAGAGTTCTTGGTGTTTCCTGGAATAACGAATAGTACATGAGTATGCCGAGTGCCGAAGTAGTACGTATTTAATACTTTATACGTAATCTGAGTCAGCAAAGTTAACTTTGTCGGAGCTGCTATTTTCGAAATATAAATTATTGAGCGAAGCGGTTTTATTTTCTGTCTGGGAGTACAAAGGTCGATGTTCGTTCGGTCCGACGGATCTCAAGAACCACTGAACGGATTTTTAAAAACTTTTTTTTTGTTTGAAAGCCTATCATGTCAGAGTGTGCACCTGATATTTGGGATTAAAAAATTTTGAGTGGTTAATTCGTAATTAGTTAATTTTATGCAGCTAAAATAGAGAATTTTGCAATATTTGTGTTATTTATTGAAATAGAGTCGTTTTGATCAAACCATTATAGGGTTTTTTTGGGTCGAAGAATTCAAATATAATATTTTTACCAATGATAAAGCCCTATGCCTATGCAATGTAGTTACAAGAACATAAAATTGAGTACATTCATAATGCCACAGCCCAAGCTCCGCTCACAAATGTAGTTCCACTACCGACTAGTATCGAGGAGAATACTCTGTGTACTTATCAATTATGATTGCCCACATAAGTAATGGCGTAAAAGTGTGGAAGAACAAATTTTTAGAATTACTCTGCATTTCTAATTCGTATACAGCTCGGTTATTTATAAATTATGCCCGGTTTGGCTAGGCTCCGCTCTTCTGATAGCAAGCCAGGTTCTGCTTTGCTCTTAAAGAGTTCTATTTATATAAAAGTTAGTAATTCCGTGATATTAACACGTATAACTATACTAAGCGCCTAGGTCAGCGAGTTTCCAACTACTGTAAACATTGCACATAATGATTATCGACAAAAAGAAACAAAAAGAAAAACAACAAACATAACCAGAAACAGAATCTTCATGCTTGTTGACGTAATATAATTTGTCATTATACTAGTCGCCATAAGATTATAGTGCAGAAACGAGCATAAATTACGTCGGACAGTCGTCGTGGAAAGCTTCTGCTTGGATAGCCAAAAGTACCAAAAGGCACAACTCTGGTGACGATATCTTTCCAGCAAAAACGCAAAATACCATTTTATGTTTTGCTTCTTTTCCATTAGGCTGCGGACAAAATTGCGTATTTTTCTCGAATTTAGTGCACTAAAATTCATCATGCACATTAATTTGTGTGCATCATTTGCACACTTTGGAAGCTGGCGCGGCAAATGCACCAAATTGTAGACGCTGTCACGCCAGTTACTCGCTGCTTGTTAAAATTGGTGCAGCTGGTGTGCCACTATCTAAAAATAACTGCAACTGGCAAGCCACCATTTACAAATTAGTGCAACGGGCTGCCACCATCTACAAAGTAGTGCAACTGCCATGCCACCATCTGCAATTAGTTAGTACAATTGGCAAGCCACCGTCTACAAATTGGTGGGGGTACGTCGCCTCAACACAGAGGAGTGCAGCATCCATGCCCCCTGAAACAACAGAAAAGTCGGCATTAAGTTTATATGTGAAAGGTACATTTTGGATGTGCCCCCAGGCACATTCAGAGGCTCTCCGTGTAAAAGTTTCTGGCTACGCCCGTGGTTTAGGGGTGGCAACGGTGCCTAGGAGAGATGCGGTACTGGACCTCGCGGAGAGGGGCTTTAAAACGGAAACCAATTATATTAAATATTGTGGTAACGTTTAAAGGCAGAATGCACCATGAACATGAAGAATACCAGTAAAATAAATTTTATGCTATAAGGGTTTGCTAACCAATATCAATTTGAAAATGTGGGAGTAGCATTTTACTGCTTCAGCATAAATGAACCGATGCTACTGTTGCTGTTAAGACACGATGGACCCGCCTCGATTCTTCTAGAAGCATTTCGAGCTTGCTTTACTGTGAGGTCATGCCATCCCACAAATTGTTTTGGGCATGTATTCTGTCATAAACAATTTTTCATTACCAAACGAAACAGTATTAGAAATGACAATGTAAAAGAATTTTTAATGTTTTTGAACAAAGCATAACCTGAAACGTTTAGGATTTAATTCGGTTGAACACCGTGATAAAGCTCGTCTGCGGCCTGCTAAGTTAATCGGTCCTTTGGGACTAATCACTGTTTCTCCCTTGAGGGTGGAAAAAACTGGGGTCTTTTGGACATCCATCCTAGGAAGCCGATTGTGCAGCTGGGCAACCCGCCAACGCTATAAGTGGCTTTTGTTTTGATTCATCCAGGGCACCGAACTTACCCCATAGAGCACCCGGGCCCACGCCGCCCCGAGGCACCGTAGCCCCTTGGAGCCCCTATCTCTCCCACCCCACAAGGTCACGTGCCCTCCCCCGAGTCCCCGTGCGCTCCTGCCCCTGCGTCAACCCTATACCCTCCTTCCCCCGGATGCCCCGTCCCACACCGTGGTAAGCCCGTACCTGTTTTTAGGTGGTGGTATACCAGTTACATCAATTCGTAGATGCTGTTATACCAGTTACGTTATATGTAAATGGTGGCATGCCCGTTGCACTAATTTGTAGATATGGCATGTCAGATGCACTAAGTTCGTAGATAGTAGCATGCCAGTTGCACCAACTTTAACAAGCATCGAGTAACTGGCGTGTCGGCATCTGCAATTTAGTGCATTTTGCGCGCCAGGTTCCAAATAGTGTACTTTATGCGCGCAAATTTATGTGAATAATGCATAAAGGCCCAATGCTGGTTGACAAGCCAGAAAATACTTTTCAGAGCTGTGACGAGATATATACATACATCAGTTAGCTGTTGCGTGAGTAAATTCCGCTAGACTTCAGCTATACACTCTAAAAATCATTCAGTCCAATTTACTCAGAATGAGCCAAATTTGGCCCAACGTTTTTCACTGTAGCTTGTTTTGAAAACGAGCTTTTAAGATGTGACCTCTGTTTCCCTGATACACTAAACATGGCTTGGTACCAATCGCCCAAATATCGAAGAAAAGCTAACTTCATTCAAGAGCACTAGCGTAACAGTTCCAAAATTATATTGAAAATTACACAGTCGAGAAATGTTTTAGTTAAAAAATTCTAAAAAAACTCAGCGATGCAGTTTTGCCATATTAAATCTGAGCCAAAAGTGAAAGCCACGTAAATACACAATTTTAGAATGACTACTTATATACTTTGGCTTTGGGCTACCTCGTGTACTTGATTTTAACTTATGTGAGAGTACACCGACATACTATGGATATACATTAGCATCAACACTAGTATACGTATATATAATATTTACAAAACAAGCGATCTAAATTATTCATTAATTTTTAAAGTTTATTTGGTTTTTGAATGAAGTTTTGGTAAACATATCTCTATCATTTCATGCGTTTAGTTAAACACATTTTCACTCAGGTCTATTGTTATAACAGTAAAGATTAACGCATTGATCGACAAAACACTACCACTTTTTATATATTTAGATATATAGGCGTATCTACAGCAATAATAATATATATACTTTTGCCTTTGGAAAAGTATGTACCACTTTTGTGTATATTTGGATATATAGGCGTATCTACAGCAATAATATATATACTTTCGCCTTTGGAAAAGTATGTACCACTTTTGTGTATATTTAGATATATAGGCGTATCTACAGCAATAATAATATATATACTTTTGCCTTTGGAAAAGTATATACCACTTTTGTGTATATTTAGATATATAGGTGTATCTACAGCAATAATAATGTATATACTTTTGCCTTTGGAAAAGTATGTACCACTTTTGTGTATATTTAGATATATAGGCGTATCTACAGCAATAATAATATATATACTTTCGCCTTTGGAAATGTATGTACCGCTTTTGTGTATATTTAGATATATAGGCGTATCTATAGCAATAATAATATATATATACTTTCGCCTTTGGAAAAGTATGTACCACTTTTGTGTATATTTACATATATAGGCGTATCTACAGCAATAATAATATATATACTTTCGCCTTTGGAAATGTATGTACCACTTTTGTGTATATTTAGATATATAGGCGTATCTACAGCAATAATAATATATATACTGTCGCCTTTGGAAAAGTATGTACCACTTTTGTATATATTTAGATCAGGGAGTAACCGGAATTCCGGTTCCGGCGAAAATCGTGTTCCGGTTGCGGTTCCGGCAAAGGTCAAAAACCATACCGGAATTCCGGTTTAAAAATTTGAAATTTTCCAAGTTTTTTGCTTCATCCTGTGATCCAAGCATATGTAATATATATTATACAATGATCAAGCTCCAATAATGCCAAGCAAAAGAAAAGATTAACTAACCAATTTTCCGTGTGAAACGTAAGTAGGGCAAATAATTAGAGCAGGAATTTTTCATAATAACCTGCAGGAGTTTGTTAAATCAAAGCCAGATTGATGCTTGTAGCAACTATTTTACGCATCCAGAAGTCTGTGGGATACGTTTGAATTAAACCGGTCCAACTCGGTAACAGAGTATAGCTTACGCAGAAGTACTTAGGGTATGCTTGGCTAACATAAATTGCGTCAAGCACCCGCCAGTGCGCTTGTAAACTTGGTAAATCAGTCTAAATTGAAGTAAACTAACATCTGCAACGTAGCTAGAAACTGCTTTCTTGGCCATGAACTGCATTTATTGAAGCTGTGCGAGCAGTATCACAGTTTGTCTCATTTATAGCAGTCTGATTAGAAAGTTATCATCATTATGATCTAACTGACGGGCACTGTTTGTCCAACGCTAGCCTAAACAGTGTCTCTGACCACTAATCAGAAAATTACCTTCTATCTATTATTTCCTCTTAGAATCATATAAACCAATAATTTTAAGTTTCCTGCAGAAGAACATGCAACAAACGTATGTGTAGTAAATGGAGGCGACTGGAGACAGAGCGAAAGTGTTTTCTTCGCTCCAAGCTTTGTAAGCCCATTCGATTTGACGTAGTATACGCAATGGTGTATAGTGGAAGACATTTTTTGCTCTGAATGTCCAAAAACCGACATATTTGATCGATAAATAAACATTATTAGCTTCCTCAGTCTCTTTAAAGTTTCAGAAAGGCAATAATACCATCGCAATACAATAAGCTTAATGTAAAAGTTATTTTTAATGCATTTTAAATCCACTATACCTTCATTTCTTCCATCATCTGTTTTACTATATATAAATTTCGAAGACCAGGTTCCGGATCCGGTTTAAATGGACGGTTGCTGGTTCCGGTAAATTTCGGTTGCGGTTATTCCCTGATTTAGATATATAGGCGTATCTACAGCAATAATAATATATATACTTTCGCCTTTGGAAAAGTATGTACCACTTTTGTGTATATTTAGTTATATAGGCGTATCTACAGCAATAATAATATATATTCTTTCGCCTTTGGAAAAGTATGTATATATTTCAAACATTGCTGATATTTGTAACATTATTTGTCACTGTAAAAATAATTGAGCCAAATCGGGTTTTAACGCTACTCGCAAGAAATATGTTGCATTGTGAGCGAGCGGCACTCATTTTTGGCAAGTCTTGTAAGTACGTGATTGATGGTGATTAACCTAATAGAAGAATACAAGCGTATAGCTGTAGTGCATGACCGACATCGCATAATACTAATATAAGACCTATTTCGTTCAGCGGCATTTGTGAAGCCATGGTTGCCAGCCATTCTATCCACCCTGCATGTTCATTGCTTCAAACGGAAACTCATAACTTCACTGCAATTTTGACTGCTAATTTCAAAGACAATTCACGATAAAATAGTTTCAAAAGAAGTCGCATTATATATAGTACCATTGCATCGATATTTATTAGTTTTTAGTTCGCTGGGTTTTCTCTGATATTATTTTTAATGTATATGTCACTTTGTTTCAAAATGCGAAATAAAGGAGACTGGTGATATTGTAACAGGGCCGGTCCGGCCTGTTACGAGTGTGACCGCGCATTATGCTCGAAACTATGTACACTAGGCCACACTAAAAAGGAGACACATTACCTAAAATTACATAGATAAGAATGGACAGTATCTTAAGGTTTAAGATTTTAGACGCTCGACTAGGGCCTGACACTGCGTCCCATATATAAAGTTTAAAATTATGACCGTCCGGGAATAGGAGGCCAACGGCCGGTCACAGAAAAGTGAATGGCAAATGTCTAAACATTCGCTGGGGTGTGAGCAAAATCAAAAATATTAACTCTACCAGCGTATTCAACAAGCGACATAACATATGCTGCCACGGTTAAGAAATATTATGTGGCGCAGCGATGACGAGAAAACACTAGAGCTCAACAAAATTGTAAAAATAACAGCTTCTGAATATTCCGATTGTCGGGTACCGGTTTGTCGGGCCATAGCTGTTGAACGGTCAATATTTCGATGATGTACCCGGAGAACTTTCCAGTGCAGAATTTTATGGACTATCGAATGCGGTCACGTAGAATAAGAATGGTTAAGCACTTACCAAGTAATTTTTACTTAAACCTTATTAATCGATGAATACAGCTGCTACTTGCGCTAAGCTGAGCTGTTCACGCTATTTCAATATTTTTGCATAAATGACAGGTAACTGTATAACAAAACCGTTCTGGTTTGTTATGCGCGATTTTACCAATTTTTGGAGTTGAAATTCTGCAGAAAAAAATTTATTTCGCCGCAATAAGAGCAGGAATATTTCCTAGTAGAAAGTTAGAGCTTATTATTAACTTTTGTCGTTTACATATATGTATGATATGGTTTATCCTGTGCTTTATATATATATGTGTGCAATTGCATGCCTCTTTTATTTACGCCTAAATGTCATTGCTTGTCTAATAGGAATATGACTTGAGAAGATTAAGAAACAGAACTTTGTTGGGATGTGAATTGGGTATTATGACTTTTTTGAAAGCTTTTGGAACTTATCCGGAAACCGACCAGTCGCCCCCATGTCATCGAACTTCAAACCTATAACGGTCCGGGAATAGGAGGCCGTCGACTACTCAAGTTAAACCATTGGCCCGCTAGTAATCAGAACTAAAAGTATCAATTTTACTTAGGTTACATAATACATGTAGGCATGGTCACAAATAATACATATAGCCATAGTCACGAAAACAACGAAAAGCTGTAAGGTTAAACTAATGGAAATCAGGCGTACGGTAGTTTCCGAACGTTCGGAAACGACGAATATCGGGTTCGTTTGTCGGCCCGTAACCGTCTAACGGCTTCGACATCGGGGAACGACCCGAACCCTTTTCGATAGAGGATTTCGCGGGCTCTCTGATAAGGTCAAAATGTCTCGAACCGCACAAGAGTTCCGTTCAGAATTCAAGAAACCCACACCGTAAAGTTGAGCCAGCAGCCGTTACGATAAGTTTCGCTGCTGACCATAGTTGAAATCGGTATATTTAGGTAGGTCTACATGGATTTATATTTGGTTTTAACGGCCCCTCTGGTTCTTCTCTCAACCTCTTGACCGAATCTCCTCTTTTCATACCTCCTGTGTCAACTTACAATATCAGGACTCAATGTCCGATCAGTGGTTTCAGTTAGCTTTGCTAAATTATCACTTTTGTTATCCTTCATCTTTGCGAACTAGGCCTGCCTTAACCAAATAGACCACCTAGCCCTGTCGGCCGCATCGTCGGATAACCGACGGGCGCCATCGGGTCTCATTATGCCCTTTTGGTACACCCGAGAGTAGCAGTTGAGTCTGTCATTCTCATGCCATAGGCGTCTAAAATCGCTCGTTTACCCAAATTGCAACCGTTCTTCCTCCTTATCATAAAATAACCGACAAAAATCCTATGCATCGGTACGTAGCCCACCCATTGAGGCATCTAACGAGCCGACGCGGATTCCGACCCGCTCAACCACTGTGTCGTTACACCACTGGCCCCTCCGTTTTGTGACTCATAATAGCTATCACCGAAATCTACATAAGTTTCCTCCCGTTTTGCAACATATCCCCACTGCAACCCCAGTCCTGATCTTAGCGAACACTGTGATGTATGGCAAGCCTTCGCCCGACATCCATTTAGCCGGCGATGGCCAGGCAAACTGCCCCAGTCCAGGTTATGGCTAATGGTGTGTATGAAATGATTGATATTTTATTCTCAAGTCAAAGCTGGAAATATCGCCCCTCATTGCATTCACTACGCCGGGACATCTCCAAGCATACCTGGCGGGTCTCCGTCCTTCCACCCGTTAACGCGGGACAGCCATCAAAAGCGCTCTCGCCTTTGTCAAAACTCTCCTTATCGCAGCCGTCCTAACACTTTCCCAGTCTTAACACGCGGACCTGGGCATCGCCCCTAAGCTGAGTCGCCTAGGCGTGGCGAGTCCAACAATGCCCGGCGGGCGTCGTTCTGCCCAGCCGTTAGGACGGGAGAGCGCGCCAAAGGCTTTTATACAAAAACACATAAATCGACCCAGGTGGGTCTGGCCCCAATATTGCATCCACCCCCTTGTGGTTCGTGTCGTTCGGCCCCTTTTTTCGTCCTGGGGACGGATCTGGCCTCGACCCGTCGATATTACCCCGGGAACCCCTGCCCCACCCCGTCCCGTGCCTCTCCCTTTTTCTCCCTTCTTTTTCTTCCTCTTCATTCGTTGTTTTGTTGTCTTTTCGCGTTTCCGCTCTCTCCTCGACTGACCTTTCGGTCGTCGCGTGTGGTGCTTGCTTGGACGCTGTGTCCTCGCCGCACAAAAGATCAACGCCGGAAATGACGACGAGGACAACAGCGACACAGCAAAAATATATATATTTATTCATATATATTATGTATATAAATTTTAAGAGTTTTATACGCTCTATAACATATACGTCTATTAGTGCGGACGTAGGCCGGGGTGGAAAAAAAGGGGTAGGTTTGGGATGGGTAGTGGCCCGAGGGGGCCCTTCCTGGGAACGGCCCATGGGATGGGTGTTTCGCCCCGGCCCCGGTTTGGGTCCCAGCCAACGATCCACGCCCCAGGGGACAGCTAAAAGTTCAGCGACTCGCGACAAGACAGGATGTAGATCAGCTCTGGATTAACGCATCAACATCCAATGTTCGCACTGACAGTCCTATTAAATATGGTATATGAGCGGCCTTTCATTGAGGTCGTGTTTGAAACTAAATACATCCTGTCGGCGATAGAAAAAACGCCAAAGGACCAGACAAATGGTCGATTAAATATTGCTAGATTCATGGGAACATCGGCTTGTAACGCCATGGAGGGCAATGCGGGTAAACTGAGCGCCACTTCTGCTTGAATAGATCTACAAAAGATAGTAATTGCTTGTGCCGGAAGGAGATGGGACATTTCAGGACAGATGGCTCTCAGGGTTTTGAGTTGACTCTTGCGCTTAGCTTTACTGACAAGTCGGATTAGGATTATCCAATTCGACAAGATAGATTGCCACCTTTTTCGTATTAGTATTCGCTACAATTTATCTTCATGATACCAGCCATCGACACGATAATGCCCAAATCATCTATAAGGCTCTTCCGGCTCTAAAATCTGTTGTTAATTTGCGGCTAATTTTCGACCCCGGATGGGCATTGCGTCACGAAATGACGGAAGGGATAAGAGAAAATGCTTCAACTCTGACGTATAGCCGCCGGTACAGATTGCTTTGGCTAAAAGCCGCTACGGGTTTACTGTAGTCTGAGTACGTTCGCGATTCCAACAAATCTCCGATTGATTTCCTAATTACAACGTGGGAATCAGTCCAGAACGCGGGCCCACCTCTGATTGGAGAATGATAAAATTAATACACAAGACATAGGAACAAAATTTCGAGGCCGGAGGCCGGGCGTACCGCCCTCTGAAGGCGAATAATTTGACTTCGAGTGTGCGCACCTCGGTCGCTTTTACTGATCGACTCCGACGCTCATCAATATCACTGTTTTGCTTGTAGTTTTCGCAATGGATTTGATTTTACGTTCTTCGCCTGGATTTCGACAGTTTGATAGCTTGTCACACCGACCTTCAGGACCGTACAAGGGTCGGTTTCAGCCTCAGCTGGCCGGCAGGATGAGGCCTGTGATTATGGTACAGCTTAGACGCCAGGCATTGGACCCTTAAGCGATGAGCATGTTGAATGTAGCTAGATTGCACTCCCATTTAGACTTCAAACTTTTCCGTCACCATCCGGTTGTCCGTCCCTTCCTGGAACGGCTACAACTTTACTTAGGTCCTGGAAATTAAGGCGAAATCCTGGTCAAGTTACGTCCATGCGATTAGGTGAACTAGACAGTCGAGATCATTCTGGTTCCCCGTGGTCTTAGGTGGATCATAAAATAACTCTGTCGGATATAATAGATTCATATTTTACATAATGCTTCAGCTGAGTTAGGCATGGAGAAGTTGTCCCTGAGTCGAACACGGTTAGAATTGTCGAAAGATTGGGGTAGATGGTCAAATTTAGACATAGTTTTGAAATTTGTTGTTTCTGTTCTGAGAAAATTTGTAATCTTAATGGATTGCTCGGCACTCATGCGGTCTGGGAGGCCGACGAATCTGAAATTTAGGACGAGGGACAAGTGCCCCATGGTCATCACTGAGTTCTCACATTGAATGAAAGTTATTGTTATTTTCGTCTCAAGTTACGAAAGGATGGGGAAGGGAAGAAGAGAACGGTATGCTAAGATTGGGGCTACCTGCATTTAAGGGATGTCGAAAGGCACGTTACCGCTTTGTTTTATTTCTTTAGCTCTGGTGTTTTATTTGGCTTTATATCTGCTTCTGCTTGTGACAAAGTACACTGGATGTTGACCTAAGTATTCGCAGACATATATGTAAGCCCTAGGGAGGCACTGCTACACCCATAAGGTCGTTCCAAGGTGGCCTGATTGCTCTAACACTTAAAATTCAATTACCTCTAATAGGCTCATTGCAAATCAATAACTCGAGAAGTTGCCGACCGATCGACAAAAGCTGACCAGGTCTTCCTCGCTTCGAACGTCGCTCGCTCGCCCTCTAGCATTCAAAGTCTCATGATTAGATGTCCTGAATCCTCCCCCCCCTTCCCCCTCATAAAGGAGCACAGGCTAGAGTCGAGCTCTAGTGTCCAGAAAGTCCGGCCATGCTCTCGCCACATCGCTAGCCAGCAATAGTAGTAGCCTTTAGCCGCTCATTGACGTTTATTTAAATACAACAATGTTAACTTTACCAAAGTTCTAATGCACGTTGTCCTATGGTCTTTGGCCTGAATAAACCATTGAGTGTGATTTCGGAACCGAACACCGTCGTTTGTCGTTAAACCAATGCCAATGGGCGCGAGTACACCGGGGGTAATTTAGGCTGGGGTGCAATACCTGCTGGACCACCGTATTATCCCAACACTACCCCGTGATTATGTTTAGTATTGCTTGGGTCCCCTATCAGATCGGTCGGCCATTGAGATAAATGCTTTTTGGACTAGCTCCGGATTCGTTCTGATGCCGGAGGATAGGAAAACAGGTTAAGGACATCTCACGAGATTCGGTTAGGCCGAAAGACAGGCGTTGATAAATCTGCAATTATCTATGAAACGTTCGCTTTGATACGCGCGAGTATATACGTCGATTTATACCATGATCTAAGGCAATCATACTCTGAGTTGTATCATGATTTAACGCTTGTCATTCCGATTTGCACTATGATTCAATGCTTATCATCATGCACTAATTTGTACTATGATTTTCTCCCGTAACCGTGCATCGATTTATACCATGCTTTCATGCTTATGATCACGCTCCGTATCCGATTCGGGTGTTCCCCGCCCTACCCCGACTCGTATAATGAGTAAAGCATAATTTGTTCCTGACTTCTAAATCCTGGGTGTTTGTTTTAACAGCCCCTGTGAACGCTCGAATAACCTGGGCGTGTCCCCTGTATTTTCTTGAACATTGGTAACTCCGCGCGCTACCTGGAACCCATTTCGAAGCTTATCGGGACATGTTTCTGAAGTCATAGCTGAGTGAACGTCGCGAAAATTGTGAACTGAGGAAACGATGTTCTCTGATTCCCCGCCTAGGCGGGCCCGCCCCTGCTGTCGATTTCCCGTTGAAAGTAATTTCGGAATCGTAGCAATCTGCGTCG
This sequence comes from Trileptium ribeirensis, assembly GCA_030248225.1. Taxonomy (NCBI): domain Eukaryota; kingdom Metazoa; phylum Nematoda; class Enoplea; order Enoplida; family Thoracostomopsidae; genus Trileptium; species Trileptium ribeirensis. The sequence continues at coordinate 48,574 of JASANE010018021.1, forward strand.
GGGTCGCCGATGCGGTGATTTAGCGTTAGTATATTCTGCTACTATTGTCACTGTACTTTGATTGTATCATCTTAAGCTTTCCGTGCTGTACATAACGTCGCAATAAAAGTTCGAAAATTCACAACTGTGTTCGGGTTATTTTAGCGGAAAGCGCGATACGTTTGTCCGTTGGACCTGGCGAACTCTGCGCGCCCCGGCTTGCAGGTGGAAATACCGCAAGCCTCGACGCGTCGAGCTCGTCAGTAGTATTAATATAATGATCGAAACAGTACGAGAGGACGCCACGGGGTTGTCTACAGGAAACCCTCGCGACAACGTCACACACAAACCACCGCTAAAATTTACTAGGGAAATTTCACTGTTATAATTGAACATTGGCAGTTATCAACTCATCGATCAGAA
>JASANE010018022.1:0-15329 GCA_030248225.1 Trileptium ribeirensis
TTTGTGCATCTACTTCGTTCAGTTACGTATTATTGCTATTGCGTTGGGTTAGGTACCCGGCGCTCATGCCTACTGAAATAAATGCAGTGCACGTGCTCCATGGTAGCTAATCGAGTACATTGCTAATTTAGTAGCGTTGGATTCCTGGCGTCCATTCTTACTAAAATATATGCAGTGCACGTCTTCATGGTAGCTAATCCAGTACATTGCTAATTTAGTAGGGTTGGGTTCCTGGCGTCCATTCGTACTAAAATATATTCAGTGTACGTGCCCCATGGTAGCTGATTCAGTACATTGCTAAATTAGTAGGGTTGGGTTCCTGGCGTCCATTCTTACTGGAATATATGCAGTGCACGTGCTCCATGGTAGCTAATTCAGTACATTGCTAATTTAGTAGGGTTGGATTCCTGGCGTTCAGTCTTACTAAAATATATGCAGTGCACGTGCTCCATGGTAGCTAATCCAGTACATTGCTAATTTAGTGGGGTTGGGTTCCTGGCGTCCATTCTTACTAAAATATATGTAGTGCACGTGCTCCATGGTATCTAATCCAGTACACTGCTAATTTAGTAGGGTTGGGTTCCTGGCGTCCATTCTTACTGAAATATATCCAGTGTACGTGCTCCCTGGTAGCTAATCCAATACATTGCCAATTTAGTAGGGTTGTGTTCCTGGCGTCCATTCTTACTAAAATATAAGCAGTGCATGTGCTCCATGGTAGCTAATCGAGTACATGCTAATTTAGTAGGGTTGGATTCCTGGCGTCCATTCTTACTGAAATATATACAGTGCACGTGCTCCATGGTTGCTAATCGAGTACATGCTAATTTAGTAGGGTTGGATTCCTGGCGTCCATTCTTACTGAAAAATATACAGTGCACGTGCTCTATGGTAGCTAATTCAGTACATTGCTAATTTAGTAGGGTTTCGATTCCTGGCGTCCATTCTTACTGAAATATATACAGTGCACGTGCTTCATGGTAGCTAATCGAGTACATGCTAATTTAGTAGGGTTGGATTCTTGACGTTCATTCTTACTGAAATATATACAGTGCACGTGCTCCATTGTAGCTAATTTAGTACATTGCTAATTTAGTAAGGTTGGATTCCTGGCGTCCATTCTTACTGAAATATATACAGTGCATGTGCTCCATGGTAGCTAATCGAGTACATGCTAATTTAGTAGGGTTGGGTTCCTGGCGCCCATTCTTACTGGAATATATGCAGTGCACGTGCTCCATGGTAGCTTATTCAGTACATTGCTAATTTAGTAGGGTTGGATTCCTGGCGTCCATTCTTACTAAAATATATGCAGTGCACGTGCTCCATGGTAGCTAATCCAATACATTGCCAATTTAGTAGGGTTGGGTTCCTGGAGTCCATTCTTACTAAAATATAACCAGTGCATGTGCTCCATGGTAGCTAATCGAGTACATGCAAATTTAGTAGGGTTGGATTCATGGCGTCCATTCTTACTGAAATATATACAGTGCACGTGCTCCACGGTAGCTAATCGAGTACATGCTAATTTAGTAGGGTTGGATTCCTGGCGTCCATTCTTACTGAAATATATACAGTGCACGTGCTCCATGGTAGCTAATTGAGTACATTGCTAATTTAGTAGGGTTGGATTCCTGGCGTCTATTCTTACTGAAATATATACAGTGCACGTGCTCCATGGTAGCTAATTCAGTACATTGCTAATTTAGTAGGGTTGGATTCCTGCCGTCCATTCTTACTGAAATATGTACAGTGCACGTGCTCCATGGTTGCTAATCGAGTACATGCTAATTTAGTAGGGTTGGATTACTGGCGTCCATTCTTACTGAAATATATACAGTGCACGTGCTCCATGGTAGCTAATTCAGTACATTGCTAATTTAGTAGGGTTGGGTTCCTGGCGTCCATTCGTACTAAAATATATTCAGTTCACGTGCTCCATGGTAGCTAATTCAGTACATTGCTAATTTAGTAGGGTTGGATTCCTGGCGTCCATTCTTAATGAAATATATACAGTGCACGTGCTCCATGGTAGCTAATCGAGTACATGCTAATTTAGTAGGGTTGAATTCCTGGCGTCCATTCTTGCTGAAATATATACAGTGCACGTGCTCCATTGTAGCTAATTTAGTACATTGCTAATTTAGTAGGGTTGGATTCCTGGCGTCCATTCTTACTGAAATATATACAGTGCACGTGCTCCATGGCAGCTAATCGAGTACATGCTAATTTAGTAGGGTTGGATTCCTGGCGTCCATTCTTACTGAAATATATACAGTGCACGTGCTCCATGGTAGCTAATCCAATACATTGCCAATTTAGTAGGGTTGGGTTCCTGGAGTCCATTCTTACTAAAATATAACCAGTGCATGTGCTCCATTGTAGCTAATCGAGTACATGCAAATTTAGTAGGGTTGGATTCCTGGCGTCCATTCTTACTGAAATATATACAGTGCACGTGCTCCACGGTAGCTAATCGAGTACATGCTAATTTAGTAGGGTTGGATTCCTGGCGTCCATTCTTACTGAAATATATACAGTGCACGTGCTCCATGGTAGCTAATTGAGTACATTGCTAATTTAGTAGGGTTGGATTACTGGCGTCTATTCTTACTGAAATATATACAGTGCACGTGCTCCATGGTAGCTAATTCAGTACATTGCTAATTTAGTAGGGTTGGATTCCTGGCGTCTATTCTTACTGAAATATATGCAGTGCACGTGCTCCATGGTAGCTAATTCAGTACATTGCTAATTTAGTAGGGTTGGATTCCTGGCGTCCATTCTTACTGAAATATGTACAGTGCACGTGCTCCATGGTAGCTAATCGAGTACATGCTAATTTAGTAGGGTTGGATTCCTGGCGTCCATTCTTACTGAAATATATACAGTGCACGTGCTCCATGGTAGCTAATTCAGTACATTGCTAATTTAGTAGGGTTGGGTTCCTGGCGTCCATTCGTACTAAAATATATTCAGTGCACGTGCTCCATGGTAGCTAATCTAGTACATTGCTAATTTAGTAGGGTTGGATTCCTGGCGTCCATTCTTAATGAAATATATACAGTGCACGTACTCCATGGTAGCTAATCGAGTACATGCTACTTTAGTAGGGTTGGATTCCTGGCGCCCATTCTTGCTAAAATATATGCAGTGGACGTGCTCCATGGTAGCTAATCGAGTACCTTACCAATTTATTCGGGTTGGGTACCCGGCACCCATGTCTACTGAAATATATGCACTTGCAGATAAAAATTGCAGCTATAGAGATACTTTATGATGCATGATAATTTTGTGTTTACTGCTACAAATTTTCCAGTCCCAAGCCGTTGTATATATTTTAAAGACAAAAATTTTATTCCAATTCTAACTGTTGTAGGTTGAAGTCGTTATCGCTAATTTAATTAACTGAAGTTGTCTCTTGGATTCGCATTATATATTTCTTTATTGATTTGACGTTTTATTTGGTGGAAAAAAGAGCAAAAACAATAATTATAAGCATTCGATTATGAGATTTTTGTCTCGCAAACATTGTATTACAACAACTCAGCGGTCATAGTTTTTGCGTTTGCACTTCATGACACATGATTATTTATTATAGGTATAATGTTATATTGCTGCTTGTAGTACAAATAAAAACAGGCACTGCGAACAAACGGATTTCTGTCTGCAAATTAGTAGATTTTTATAAATATATCATTTAGTCATACAAAATTTTCTTGTTTCGCTATTCATGGACTCTCACAGTGAACAATTGTAACTTTTAAGATTTGCTGAGTCGTTTTCAAATATAGACAGTGAAACTTTGTTATATATATATATGAAAAAGAAAATAAAAATGAACGCTGTATAGGGCAAGGCGTTACCGATCCCTATTCCCGAAGGACTTTACACCGTCCGAGTTCTGGAATAGTGAGAACTCAAGCAATTAAGCCGACTCGCAATGGGTCATGACTGCGCTTAATGTACGCAATTTACCTACCCCGAAAGGATGGAAGGGTTATGACCATCTTAGCCCAAATTCCAATTAGCTACGTTATGCTCTCCAAACAGAGTCAGTAGGTCACTGGTCTTACATATATGCAATTTTTTAGCCAATTTCGGGTAAAAACTCTATGGAAACTTAGTAAAAATAGGAAAATTAGAAGAAAATTTGCGAGAACTGGCAAAAACTTTTGATTACCCCCGATCTCTCGCCGCTCACTATCGCACCCCAACGCAACTAAATATCCGCTAAGCCTGCCGACCTTGGACACCTGTAATGCCAAAATTTGTGAAATTTGCCATAAGCACCTTATATACTGGTTGTGTCATAAACATATTTCAATAGTTCTAAATATATTTTGAAATAATATATAATATATAAATGCATAAGAAATTTTGCTGATTATATTTTAGCCTTTAATCAATTTGCGGTATGACAATTTGAATAAATATATTTTTATTCTCTCACGCTTTTTAGTAAGTAATCACATATGTTATTTAACCGATAATGTCGAGTTATTCGGCGGCGTTAATACTACGACGACCTGTCGTAATAAACTGACGCGACATATTTTTATTAAGGTAGTAGTAAATTTAAATTATTGGTCAAATATCAGCCAATTAGTACCAGACACATCAAAGTACGTGATTATTTTTATTTTCTAAAAGAAGCTTTCGGCATGTTTCCTTTTATGTGTGCATATATGTTATTTTTCAATATCAAAATGCAACTTTATTGAATCTCGAAAATTTCGTGATGTGACGGAGCGGTTTAATAATATTAGATAGCTATGCCGTTTTTGACTGTTTTCTAACTTTTTGACTTCTATGTGGATTAAACCGTTCATGTGTGACACCACATTTTTTCAAAATGACACCGATCCCATATATTGTACTCGGATTGCAAGCGAAGTACGCAAATCACTAAGCTATTTAGAAATTGTTGCTCGATTTATTAAGGAATATCACCAAAGGAGCGACTAACGGCGACGGTCGCAAAAATACCTCGCGTGCCTGTCTAATGTACGCTTGTGTCGAGCCGTAGTGCTGGAAATTAGAGTTAAAGCATTTGCCAGCTCAAAACTGATGCGGCGTTCACGTTATAATTTCCCCGCGGTTTGGAACTTATGTCTCCCTGTACTCCCTGTAATTGTGATCCTACCGTATAGACAGTCAGGGTGACATACATACCGTAAATCAATTGCGAAGGGTGTGCGAGACACCCCTAGCTACTACTTTTTTGTTTACAGTGACGCACACCCGTACCTACCAATTTAGAGCGAATTAGCTGTAACTGACACCTTCTGTAGCTAATGCGGTGTATTATTCAACTGTGTTGCGTATTTTTAAAAATATCGATATTTGTATCTAGACTGCATGAATGTTGACGACATAATGCGTCACACCGTCAATAAAACTGCAAACAAGAAACCATATGCTCGACACTGTCGAGAAGTCGCAATACTCCTAGTTAGCTACCTTAGAAATTTTTTATAAACATGGGGTGTCTAAAACACCCTGCTGTCGACAGTATGTCTGACACTGTGTGGTGTACATAGGTTCCAAATGTTGGGAACATTATAACGTTAACGCCGCCTAAAATCACTGAGAGTGCAGAGAGCAAATATTTATTTGGAAGGAGCTCAACCTTTTGCGAAAGAATAGTTTAGAGCGTGGAAACGTGTTTCCGCTTGCATTCTTGAGCAATAATCGCTACCCTATGCAGCAGTATACGCGGCATATCCCTAGCTAAGACTATTGTAGTTAGAAATTCACATCACGACTTTCTTCGTATTTATATTTTTTGCATTTTTACAACAAATATTTTAGACTTCACAATGGGATGACTCGCTGAATGGCTTCAATTCACATCAATGAGTGACTTATTTAGTGAAACTTTTTAATCGCAAACGTTTGTACAGCTGTTTCTCCATAACATCATCATACCTCACGATGCATTGTGTTACCGTTGTTTGGCATGTATTTGTCGTTGGAACATGTGCTGTTGTTTGCTTGCTTTCCAAAGATCATTAAAAATCCCACCTACAGCTGTAACATATCTCAATGGATAACGGGACCTTTTCCAAACAATATTTTATTGGATGTCCATTCGTCGTTTACGCATCGCTACACTGAATCCAAATTCAGACAATAAACAGATGAACACTTATCAAACGCTTTATTGAGATGGCCGCGTGGCCGAGTGGTTAGAGCGCCTGCTTCATAAGGGTGAAGTCAGGATTTCGAATCCAGTGGTCGCGCTAATCTCCTTGGGCAAGGGTCTCAGCCACAATTGCATCGTAGTACCTATGCGTTAAACAGGTACTATACTTTGGTCTAGGCCTATAAAATGATGGGTGGTGTAAAGGGCGATCATCATGGCCAGCCTACACACAATGCTTCGGCATAATAACCTGGATTGTCACCTAGTGCCAATTGCTTGTTTATCCGACTTTTTTATCAAACGCTTAGGTAAGATACCACTGATATCTCTAAGCGTCAAGTTTTGATCGCATGTTACAAACGTTCAGAAACTTATTGAGTGTATACTCTCTTATTAAAGGTCCTCCATTATAGAAAATTATGTAGAAGAATATGACACTCGGTTATAGACAGATGCTTTCCCTAATCTAATCATGTGGTTCTTTTCTGTTTACCCTTCCTCAATTCACAAGGATTTCAGAGGTGCTGTCAAACAACGTATATTTCTACCGAAGTTTCTGGCGACGAATCATTATATTTTTAGAGATAAATATGCTACAAGTCCTACTACACTTAGGTGCTCGGCCAAGATTTGGATGATGCATCCCCCAGTTTACACCTGCAACATTGTTTTTCACCATGAAATCGTCAGATGTTGAGTCTTCCATCACAATGCGTGGCTGATCCTCCAGGTAAACTGTTCTACGTACTCACCTGGCTGCAACGCTAAAGCAAACAAGCTAAGTAGATTCACAGTACGCCGGTGACGGTGAATCACTTGTCTATTGCAATTAAAATACTACTTCGTCACAAAATTTTCGCTTGTCACAAACCGTTTTCCGCAGTATAACATAAAAAGCTGATTAGATGTAAAGTGGTATTTTCTCCGTTTCCTATTTTATCTTTAAACAAAGCATCTCCTACAACATCATATCGTTATAATTTTTACATGTACATGGGTTTTATTACCCAAGTTTATATTGTTTGATTAAAACGTTAAAGCGCGAGAGCGTTAAATTTGCAATAACAGTCGATTACGAATTTTTCTGAAATCGAACTTGCCTAGGACCACGTTCATTTAAACCAGATTAACACGTTTGAGTAAACTATTTATATATTAATCAGTAGACGGCACTTATAGTAATAAGTTTCTCTTATGGTACCACTATTGCTGTAGGAGGTTAACGTTTGCTGATTATATATTTATATATAAGACCGAATTAAACTATCTTTTCGATAGGAGAACGCTGTCACTAAAACTACAATACAATAAGTGGCCTTTCAATGAAGATATACCAGTCGAGTAAAACAGATCGATAATAATCGTTTTCAGTCTCAAAGGAACTGCAATAAACACAGCTAATGGTCCTAGTACGATTTCGATCGTTCACCGGTCTTCCGCTACTCGTCTGTAGTTTTTTGCTAAATTCTATATCATGTACAACTTGCAGCTTGAAATTAAGGCAAAACTAGCTAGTCAGCGTTCGGTAGTTTATAACAGGTTGCTTCTCTTTTATGAAGGTTTTTCCGTTTAGTGAATATATATTAGATAGAACACTTTTAAATTTTGCTTTGAAGGATTTGTGCTATATTTTTGGAATACATATAATCTTTGGTCATGTAAAATGCACAAGTTTTTATGGATTAAATTTTTTGTGAATACTTCGCAAAGATATACACCTCTTCTGGTTTTCAGTGCATGGTTTTCTTGTCAGTGTGCATTAGATGCTCTGGTTTGTCTTAGTAGTCCTCAGTTACACGGTTTTTGTATTTAACTGTACTTTATCGAAAGTTTTTTGTTCTTAGAAAATTGTTATCTTCAAAGCATTAATATGTTTAAAAATACACTTCCATAGAAAATTTTGTTTTGCAAAGTATTATTAATATAAGTTTTAATTACTACTCTACAAAATATGATATTAGTCCACGTATATAATTTGAGAATGTTATCCGTATTGTATCATAAAATTGATTTCTCCTAACGCATAGATGTCCAAGGTCAGTCTTATAGGAGATCAGGCAGCGGGGAGCTAGATTTTTGAAAATGATTAGCTATAACTTGCGTATCTAATTTGCTCAAGAACGCTGGTATTTTTAAATTTTCCGTGCGGGTTCGGTGCGCTGGGGATGGCTTACTGGATATCATGGTGCAAATATGACGTAAGCTGTATCCGACAGTTAGGTGGGTTATGGCTTCACGCTTCTCATTCATGCCTAAATCTTGTAATCTTCAGCGCTCCTTCTTTACAAGCAACAGGAGTGAAATTTCGTCAAATCGCTCGCCATAGTTTATTGCTAGCCTTGCTATTTCCTACAATGAAGTCTTGATATTGTGTACTGTTCGTCCTTTAACACCATACAGTCTTTCAGTAGTTTGTAATCACTAATTCAAGCGATGTACCAAGTGTGCAAAGTTACATTTTCAAAAATTTAAAATTTTTAAAATTTTCTTATTAATGTTTTTATGTGGAATTCCCCGTTAATGTCCCCTCCCTTTGAAACTTATGAACCCCTGACAGCGTCATATATATTCTACCGAACGCGATGTTGCCGACGCCATACATAATTATTTGGAATTTGAATAGGATAGACAGCGTCCCATTTGCGTGGGCAACTGACGGTGTGCCAATAACCGTCTCAATCATCTAAGGCATACACACTCATAAGGCATCAGGCTCGGACTTACCGGGGTGAGCGCCGAATCCCTGGCCCGTAGTCTGATCACCCTGGGTTTTTCAATTTTTAATAGCGTTGGATGTCGCTTGATTCTAGCCGAGACAAGCAGAAGGATATAAAAATGAACCTAAATAAGTGCACCCATCAACAGTCATATTGAAAACGGGATTACTACAAAGATATTTTATTTTGAATAATTAATTTCTTTAAATTCTTGCTCAGATACTTTTAGAACTTATTAATGTGCCACAATGATTTCACACGAAATAACTAATATTAATTTTGTTTTGAATTTTTTAAAAATGTTCAGTAAGATTTTAATTTTTTTTTTAATTTAATTTTAATTGTGATGTCATTCGATTGATAACATTTACAACGAAGTACGTAAAGCAGTTAATATTTCAAGGAATTTTAAGACCACACTGTCGTATGCGCGAAACAGGCACTATAGCACTGAAAAAAATTACAGTGCCAAAACAGTAATAGTTTATAGCCATATTTAGTGCAATGTAAAGTTATAACGTTTGTTGTGTAACCCTACAATATTTTGTTTGTAATGTCATATGACATGTCACTGTTTCTCAGAATGACATTCCACGAGGTTTAGGCTTATTTATCCTAAAATTAAGACATCCGTTTGAGGGGAGCAAATTCAGGATTTACGTTAGAAATTGTGTAAAATTTTTAAGTTTGATACGCACCAAACATTTGAACTTCGAAACTGATGAGGCTATAAACAGGTAGTCCTTCTAGGGTGCTCTCATGGACAAATGATAAAGCCGTGTTTTTAAACCTCGGCATAAGTATGATTAGTGGCAGGAAAACTTTTATCGAAAAGTCTTGGTTTTCAGCACCATAGAATAACGTTTGAACTTCCGACGTAAGCAATGTCTCTGTGACAAAGCATAGAAATTTGAAGGGTTTGGTTTCAGCGACATATCTTTACTGTCGAATTTTGGAAAAGGTACCCTAGAGGTATAACGTTTCAGGTAGAATGGGTGAAAATTTAATATAAGCTATTGGCTAAGCGGTACGCTTGTCACCGAAAAAAGACCTGATATTTGCTCACAAGTTCTGAACTAATATAACACTAAATTGGGTTACGTGACCAAATATAAAAAAGATTAAAAATGACACTACATAGAATCTTCAGCAATTTTATTACATTAAAAATTGTAGTTAGCTTGACTTTTAATTTCTTACAAACGCTGCACAAAACCGGTAGTGGAATTGTTAACAGATTTCAGATTTGAAATTTGGTTCGTAACCTTCTTGTTCGCGAAAAGAAAACTACACAGTAAAATGTATATACAAAGCGCTGCACGCAGAGCTTTCAATCCCACTTACTAAATATAATTTCTTTTGGGAACTTACTTTCAGGTGTAGAACCGTTCGGGAGCTACGCGTATTGTAATTAATATTTTTGGATTTACTTGCCGTATGGGGTGAAATAGCTATTAAGCATAACGATTTTTAGTAAAAACAGGACAAAGCATAAGGTTAGACTTTCGCTACCAACTTGGGAACTAATGACATACTTCCATTTGACCTACATTTAAAGCCATCGACGAATGCGTATTTTCATTGTTGAGCTTATTTTATCACCAAGCATATTACAAAGTACTTGCACTAGCTATGTGATCTAATTTAAATGAAAAAGGTTCCGACGGTAGGTGGAAATACATATTTGTACTTATATATTTGGATACATATCCTATTGCAAACTATGTATACTCATGTACGTATAATTCTTTTAATCATATTCATGTATAGATATTGTTATACCTTAACGAAATAGCATTCTTAGTCTTAATGTAGTGATTTTAGTTTAAATATATACACTTTATTACATTTCATTACTGCAAATATTTTTTGTTCTACTTGACTATTTCATGATATTATAAATGGTAGTGTCACAATTAATAGTAAAATCATTAGTATAAATTTAGACTACATAAACAAAACGCTTCTCATTTGAAATCTTTTTTTCAAATCATACATGATGGTTATTATATAATGTTAAATCAATCGATTTGATCGATTATTGAGATAAATATTTTGTTCATTGTAAGGAAGCAACTAAAATCTATTATATTTTTTTATTCTTCCCTTTTTTGTTTGATTGATTGATTGATTACATTAAAACATTGAACTTCGAACCTTTATATTGTCACTTTACTATAGCAATATACCGCAAAATATATTTTTTGGAATATTTTTTCGTTACGTAACATAAAGATCGATGGATTTGAATTATTTGTCTTCCTATAATTACTAAAATTATTTTATTATTTTATATATTATCTAATATATCAACCTCTGTGGGATAGAAGTATTTTTGTTTATACCTGTATCATACATGCTCGAGGTTCTCAGCCGGGAGGGGTCGGCTTTCGGCCACATGTGCAGGTCAGCTGGTGGCCTGGAACCGCGGTGGTGAAGTGCGGCGATTGGCGGGGAGATAATATAGTACATGTATTGTTGTCATTATATATATTTTTTATTACACAAGTTATACATGATTATAATCTGGTGGAGGGTTCCCCTCTGACGCGCCAGATCAGCGGCACTTAAAACATTACGATAATACTACATATGCATTGTATATATATACATATATAAATATATATATTGGCAGATACTTCTAGGAGATTCTCTCTCGCTCGTGGACAACGTGATAAATGGGCAACAAGTGTGGCACATCGTTTTTTTCTCGAGGGTGACGCGTCCGACAAGCTATTGAAAAATATCTCCGATCAACAAAGAAGACGCGGTAAGTGGAATGTTGGAATGTGCGCACACTTCTCAGCTTTCGCAATGAGAACCTTATGGTTGAGTATTTGCAGTATAGTACGGTCGAGATTGCAGGTATGTGTGAACACAGATTGCCGGAATAAGGCTCACGAAATGTATATCATCCGGACCCTGCAAGCATTGAGATACCCGCCAGAGGGATTACATTATTCTGGAATTAGGACGAACGGGCGACACGACAGTGCTGTGCAGGGCTTGTATTACCTATACACGAAGTTCGTCGATGCGTTATAGAGCGGGTTCGCTTACGTGCCAAGCCAGTCAATATTTTTCTGATAGTGGCTTGTGCTTGAAGCAGAGGATGCTCAGTATGATTTGAAAGACAATTTTTATAACGAGCTAGTCCGTCATGCGATGTGAAAATAGTATTGGGGACTTCAATGCCAAAATTGGTCCCCACATTTAAAGCGAAACGGCGGTTGGCAAATTCGCATTGAGAACTCGTAACGATCAGGGCAGCAGACTGGCATCATTCGCTGAAATTTGTCAGCTCTTTATTGCCAGTGCAAACTTCAAGCTCAAAATATATCCTAAAGAAATCTCTGCATGCTTCTCTGAAGTCGGATAATGAGTGTCCGTGCACGGCAGGCCCGGACTCGCGAGCCCGCGGACGTCAAATGTGGGTGTTTAAGCCCGCGCAGGCCCGCAGGTAGATATTTTTCTCACGTAATATAAAATAGAAGACTGCACACTGGATGATGTTTTATGCGCATAAGGAACTAGCTATTTATCGGCGCTGATGAAAAAATTCACGATAATTTGCGCTGCAATAGGTTTTATTTCTTGTTTTACCCGCTGCTCAATGTCAACGCTAAGCTCTTGTTTGAATTTACGATCGGCTTGCGTCAGACCGAAAGTTTTTGAATGTCGGATTCAAAAAACATGCCACTCAGTGGTACGCAACTATAGTACTTACTTAGTATTTACTAGCGCATTTACTTCATCACATAACCACGTTCACGTAAGATAGATCCGTACATTCAAAGTCAGAATATATTCGAAAGTCTATGAATGCACATTTTTGCAGAAGAGTGCGAGCAACAGAATTTAGAAAGCCTAAGGCACAAAGATGTTCGCGGCAGAAACGAAAATGGGCCATCTTCCAGTGACCAGGGCCATCTCTGATAAAAACTCCAAGAAGCACATTAATCAGTGTTCCATGATATTTCGAAAAACACATGCCGATAGCTATTAGACAAGTGCTTTGTAAAGTAGCAGTTTGTAAAGCACTTCAGCGTGACTCAACTAAATACTATGTAATGTAGCACAAAGCTAAACAAACCGTATGAATTGAAGAATTTCCCCAATACAGTAAAACTTTTACTTCGTTAGAAAACAACTGCAACGGTATATCCAGGTTTCCTCGTTTACCTATACCATATCCTAACAGTGTCTCGAAATTTATTGTTACATCTAGTACCTGGTAAAGCCACGCGACCTCATAGTACATAAATATTAGTTATGACGCGTGCATGCTTACGGGTCCTCACGCTGAGCGCAAATAATAGTCGCCTTGGTCAACGTGACTAATTATTGTTTTTACCCACTGGATCACCATAGTTTTCCCGTCGCTGTGCCCACTATCGAGCATATATACATTTACAAACTAGTCATCTAATACACCACGAGGATAAGCGGCGATCGCGGGGGGTGGTGCTGTAGCCACCCTTCCTTCAATATTTACCAGTTTAGGTGCGAGATGAGAATACGAAATTGGTCATTTTGCAAGGCTTATGTGGCTATTTCCTATTTATAACCCTCAATCTTTGAGAAAAATCGCCGCGCCTGGCTACGAGACATAATAAGATGCAAAACTACTACGCTGCCTTATTACATGTGTACATTTATTAAAATTAATAAAGCATAAAAAATGACAAAAGAAAATTATGCTTTGGACTGCAATGGATGACTTTTCCGTTTTGGGTGAACGAAAACTTTGATAAGTAATTTTGGTTGCATATCACAGCATGAGCCGCGTTCAGAAATTCTGTCCGCTCCGCACGGGCCCGCGGGTACTCGGGTCCGCGCACGCTTCTGTGAACAGGTGGAGAGAACACTTCCAATGACAACTTAATGCAGCGCTGCCAAGGAAACCAAACTTCTTGGACAAGCTTCCCGCTGACGGACTGCGGACTGGTACAATGTCGCAGATCACTCTCGACCACCGTTGACTCAAGAAATTAAAAAGACGGTGCAGTCGCTGCGCAATGGAAATTACAACGACTGTCTGCGACAATATGGCAGCAGAGCAAAATTCCAAAATCTGGCCAACAGGTATTATAATGCCGATATTCAAGAAAAGGGCCGCACGGTTAGCAAATATTACCGTCGTATTTCACTTTTAAACATTGTCTTCAAAGTGCTAGAAGCAGTGGTGATAAATTGTTTTAAAGTCTGGACGCAACAGTCTGACGATGGAGCATCAGGCGGGCTTCAGGCCTGGCTGGGGCTGCATAGATCAAATAACAGCGCTGCGACTGATCCTACAACACCGAAATCGAGTTCAGGCTACCTGCTAGCGTGACTTTTGTTGATTTTAAAGCAACATTTGATTCAATGGCCATAAGCAGTTTCGACTTAGTCTTTACAACATTGTGGAACGCCACGGCATGCCCTGCCAACTGCCTGACATAATAAAGCAACTTTAGGCGTAATCTAGCAGTGTAGTCAGAATCCAAAATGTCTAAAGGTCGCCATTTGAAATTAAATCAGCCGTGCGGCAGTGATGTCACCGGTGTTGTTTAGTTACACCGTAGACTGGGTGCTGAATATAACTATCCTAAAGGCAACGACTGGTGTCACATTTACAGCAGCGTAGCACCCAGCCGTCATAACTGATCTTGACTACGCGGATCACATCGCGCTACTGGCAGAGTCTGAAGCTGAAATATACGCAACAATTGATTGCCTACACAAACATTGCAGTCGTGTGGGCCTAAAAATAAACACAACAAAAAAGGTGCGGTCGTGCCGATGTGTATATACTCCCCACATGGCTATCTACTCTCTATGGATGGTGCAAATTTGGGGAACGTTGACAGTCTTCTCCTATCTAGGCTCTACTGTAACTAGATATGGCTGACCCGGCAAGGAGGATTTAAACAGAATTGCAGTCGCCGCACATGATTTGCTAACCTAATAACACTGTGGTGAAGTAATTTGGTCAGCACAGTAACAAAGTTCAGACTCTTGGATTCGTGTGTCATTCATGTATAATACTATACAGTGCTGAGATTGGACGCACCAAGTGCTCAACATACCGCAACAGAAGTGTTCGAACGCAATATTGCATGCGCAAAATACTGCGCGTTACGCGGATCATTCACACTACAAACGACGCCCTGTATGGCTCCAGCATAGCGTCAAACATTACAACAATGCGTCTTCGATGGCTGGGCCACATGTTAAGGATGGTTGATGCAAGGCAGTCAAAAATTACAACAATGCGTCTTCGATGGCTGGGCCACAT
The DNA here is from genome assembly GCA_030248225.1 of Trileptium ribeirensis. Taxonomy (NCBI): domain Eukaryota; kingdom Metazoa; phylum Nematoda; class Enoplea; order Enoplida; family Thoracostomopsidae; genus Trileptium; species Trileptium ribeirensis. Next base: position 15,146 of record JASANE010018022.1, read on the forward strand.
GTTAAGGATGGTTGATGCAAGGCATAAAAAAATTACAACAATGCGACTTCTATGCCTGGGCCACAAGTAAGGATGGTTGATGCAAGTCAGTCAAAAATTACAACAATGCGTCTTCGATGGCTGGGCCACATGTTAAGGATGGTTGATGCAAGGCAGTCAAAAATTACAACAATGCGTCTTCGAT
>JASANE010018023.1:0-28097 GCA_030248225.1 Trileptium ribeirensis
AATGATCTCCAAAGAGCTGGGGATCCCGAAGATCTTTACAGGACCAGGTCCCAGGGCGCATACCGGCATTATCAAACCCACACGGACCTATCTCATCGGCGCCAGCTACCGGAAAATTATCAAACCCACACGGACTTATCTCATCGGCGCCGGCTACCGGAAAATTATCAAGAACCGTTGGATAAAACCCTCCGGTGAGATAACTCGACCGGATTCTGAATAAAATAAGCTTAAGGACGTGACGTCCCCATCTAGAACTTCTCAGAAAATTAGCGGGAAAATTAATACATATCGAAATATATTTCACATTTTTTCGTGAAAAAACCTTTGGGTTAGCAATTTCTGCCTGGGTTCATGAGTAAAGCGACGTAACGTGCCGTCGCCCGGATCTAAAACATCTAACGCAAAGCTCCTTCCAGGAATTTTGCTGGTTTTTTATTTTGTAAATTACAACCCTTTATATCCTTCGTTCGAGCTGTTTCGATCGGCAACGCCGGGGCTCGTTCAAAAGTTAAGAGTTTTAAACCCTCGCGGGCAAAACCCGCTCATGTTTTTGCACACATTATTTAGTTATATCAGTCAATAGATTCAGATATGGATATATTCACCAATAGATGAGGCAGTATAAAGTTTTGCCCCACAACCCTACAACGTTTCCAGGTTTCTACGGTGGTGAGGAAGTAGTAGAAATTCCCGGTTGGATATCCAGTACTTGGCAATGGACCGACCGTGATCAGTACAACGGTCGGGTCCACCAGCGACTTCTGTGCAGTTCATTTTGGATGGACGTAAAGTTATTTTGGTATGGATGTCATAGATTAGATAATCGCATTTCGCATGATTTGCTTACGGTTCAACGACCATAGATCGGACAAAAGACATCGATGCCCTAGGCATTATAGCGCTTCATAAGTTGCTCTAGAAGCATGTTTTGCTCCTGCTCCCATCGCCCAAAAACGACGTATACGATTATTTAGAAAGTTCATGTAAAAAAGTTATTAATAGAAATCGAACGTGTGAGTACCAGCGATTGCAAATGAATCTGGCATTGAAGCAGATGAGTATGCACATGTTGTGGTAGAATTTGGGAATCCCATTTATGTCTGGCCGGTAATAGGAGTTTTCGGCCAACTGATGCTAACGGAACTGTTTCTAGTGACGTAATTGGACAAACTGTCCCAAATATTTTTAACACTACGTTTGCCCTCATGGATGCTTTCCAAATGTACAAAATATCAATTTAGCTATTTTGCCCGTGGGGCGGACTCGAGCCACTAACTTCACAAAATTGGGTAAATTTTGCTCAGGAAACCTGAATTTTATTAAATTGCTTTATTAAATTACCCGTGCTTCGTTGGTACGATAAATACGAAAATTTTAACTATAAAATAAATAAAGTTTAACAGCGTTAGGAATATTGAAGATAAGTCATAAACTCAGTATTAAAAAATAATTCCTCAAAATTTGTCGGGACCTATACGTCAAAGTTAGCCATGTCAGGTCGCGTCCTCAACAACAAGCGGACGGTTCACAGGTGTACCACGAAAATGATAAAACTCGTCATTGGACTTGAAACAAGAAAAAATGAACCCACTCCACTAATATAAAATATACTCGTACGTTTGAGCAGAGACGTTGTCATTAACGATCTTGTTACCAACGACCTGCACACACGCCAAAATTGTGGCCGTTGATCCACATTCCTGTTTAGTTACACTCACTGTGCAGGCACACCATGTCTGTTCTCTTGAAATTAAACCAGTTTGTGTGCTACCAGTATTGTAAATTGGCACAGCTAGCGTGCTCAGATGTCAGTATAACTACGAAATGAATTCGATAAAACTATAGACCCGGGGAGGAGCCAAGCCCAACCCCGCCAACGGAATAATCGCGAAATCTGGTCGAGTGAAATACTATATGTTGTGGACCCCTCAAATTGTTACAACAAATAAAAGATACGTATCATATCGAAAAGCAGCTTCAAAGCAATGCTATTTTGTTACCATTCCTGATAAAATTGCAATTCGCTTATGTTGTATTTAGCCTTCACCTTGCCCAAACCAGCCATGTGGCAATACGGGACAGTTCACGTAAGTCGTCCGTCTTAACTGTATCCTCTAAGCATTTTTTGCAGTTATAGTTCCCAATTTAGTAGGGTTAGCACAACTGTTGTACCATAGTTGTTGCTGCAATAAACGATCTACTGTGGAAATTCACTCCCGGTTGTGTACGTTCATTAACGAAGATGTTTGGCGCGACTGGAAGGTTGATGTTACTGCTTGACATACCTTCTCTCAAATGCTTGATGCGCTTATTAATAAAGGAATGAAAAATGCGCAACTGTTTCCCCACGTTAATTAATGGTAAACCAGCAGCGATAAGCTATATGGGGTTTGGAATCGTAGCCCCGAATCAATGACGCGCGTTCAGGTGTAACCTCAAAAAGTCGCAAGTCTCAGGGTGTTCCGCTGACCACCAAAAGATTAAAGCACATTACTGTATGTTCGCTGTAATCAACAAAATAACTAAACGCTAGACAAGTCCGTATCGTGAACAAGGTACGAGGAGCTTATTCAGAGACTAGATAACAGAGTAAATGTTCCAACGTCAAGCATCCAGGGATTGTCGGACTCTGGTAGTGGCCACTGTGGCTAAACTAAAATGGAAATAAAATGACCCCGACGATGTGTTTCCGGTCGAATCAAATAAACTTAAAATGTCAGACCAGAATAGGGAATAGCATTATATATTCTTTGTGTTGTGAGCAGGTAACGGAGCCGACTTCGCTGGTGACCTCAAACGCAGTGCCACTTATCCGACGTGAGCAACTAATCCTGTGGGATGCGAACACGTCCCGCGAAGCACTCCTGCGGCTTGCCAAGCTCCGTAGCTTCTTCTGTCTAGCATTGCAAAATTGTTGAGAATTGAAAAATTTGGTTTTAACCATAAACCCACGCTGGCCGAGTTCGAAAAGCGCTGCTGTTGGAAGATTTGTAGTGCAGCAACGTCCTGTGTATTACACTTACTAACACCAAATGTGAAATAATGATGGTGAGTAAAATGACGAGATTGATCAAAGTTCTATAAAATTTCAGTAACTCATTTGCCTGAAAAAATGTCTTAACAGAAGTACTCGCGACACTAATGGTAAACGCAATCATATCACATAGTCAATGTGCGTAAAATGTCAAAACAATAAAAAGTGTGTAATAAATCTCACTTTAACGCTTCCTGATTTGATACTTTGGAGGTATGTTAGTATCGATTCTGACGGTCACTTTTTCAGGAGGATCATCGGAAATGTAGTAGTGATAGAGGCGAGATAACTCTAAATACTATTAAACTGGGAATGAGAACTTGCGACAGCACAATACCGTTTGCAATTTCGTTACCATCCAACCAACCAAATTGAAAATCTCTGAAACAGTCGTCAGTAACAAGTTCCTTTAGTTGCCTTTATGTTCACAGGAAAACGCATGCTATTTCAGTTGTTTTCCAGACCATTTCAACTAACTGAAAATGTCACCTAACTTAATTCTTACGTTTATAACCATGCTTTCGCGAAATCAGCCCAGATTTATATCAATACACACATGTCCGCATACACTTTTTACGCCGTAAGCAACGCTGCACATCACATATAATTATTCCACAGACGGTGATGCATAGTAACTTTGAATCAGGTACACCATAAAGTGCACAACATAATACAGAAAATATAGATTTTGATATTTTAATATTAGTATTATTAATAACTATGCTGGTTCCTGAGTTATGAATACAAATGCAATTAACTAAATATCATTGTTAACACCTATTGCAAATACAGTCAATTGGTGACCATGTTGCACAGGGTACGTTTAAAGCTACGTGTATCTATGTAGTTGTCAACATCTGCTGTTATGGCTGAAAACTATGTTTCAGGCTAAAATAAGTTCTAATCCTTTTCTTAGCGTGTGTGGACAGATTTAACACAACTTTTATAGCGCGTGTGAGCTCAGATGGCTTGTCTAACACTTAATATCACTATAAAATTGTTGCTCATGTAAGGAAATAAGGGAGCGTTAATCCCTGCTAAATTCGCTATCATAAACTATAACTTCGGAATAGAATAAACTTTGATCAAATTTCCAATAGCACGTAAGTCATGATGTCATGGTATCAGTACACTGTTGGCTTAATTACGCTGCCGAATTTTTCAATAAATTCATTAAAAAATTTGTGCCACTCCACAGTCAAAACGCAGTTAATGTAACTAGGGAACAGGTAGACGATTAGTTTCTCTCAAATTTTAATAGCATGCACGCATCACCAGACGATTAATCAGCTATAACATTATGAGCACATGGTGGCTCTCCAAATTGACGGGACGACGGTGCTCTGATATTTTCGGTAAGCATGGTTCAAAACGAGTGCCACCCAATGGTTCGTGCTTGTCACAAAATTTCAGGCTCCCCTAGTTCAATGCCCCTAGCATTTTTTGCTTTATCCAGTTAGAAACGCGCCCAGTTGACACAATTAATAATCGACAATGATTTATGAAGCAAAAATAGCATAAAAATTACGCCAACATTTGGTTAAAAATCGCTTTTACACAGAAGTATTTTTGGTGCCATTTATTAGCCTTTTAACCGTTTTTTTGCTAAAAACACAGAATTTTGAAAATCTGTCACAATTTGAAGCAGCCTCTCCGAGTCAACTGTGACCGCTCTATTTCCATGCCAATCTGATCAAATTTTCAGCGAACGGAGAGGCCAGACTAAAAGTATAAAAAATTACAACTACCGGTTAAAACATGGTATTGTTATTTTCATTAATTTTTTGGTGACGGCAGTTTTAATAAAGGGCAAATCAAATATCTGACATACTCTTGAGTCACTGTAAAATCTACTAAAAATACAGCTATATTTAAATCATGATTTTAATTCATTTACTTGGATTTGTACATAGTAAAAGTATTTTTCAGCAAAATAAAAAAGAACGATATTACTGGGAAGCGAAATATGTGAAGAGTAAGTTGGGATACAAAACTGACAATTTTAATTTTCGGCGCAACTTTTGAAAATATCATTAGTCGCTCATCCAAGCATGATGCTTTAAAGTTCGTCGAATGAGGCTATCGAGTAACACTACGATATCGATCAATAAATAAACATTATTAGCTTCCTCAGCCTCTTTAAAGTTTCAGAAAGACAATAATGCCATCGCAATACATTAAGTTTAATGTGAAAGTTATTTTTAATGCATTTTAAATCCACTATACCTTCATTTCTTCATTCATCTGTTATACTATATATAAATTTCGAAGACCAGGTTTCCGGTTTAAATGGACGGTTCCGGTTATTCCCTGGTGTGAACGTTGGAGGTTTTAAACTTTGTAATACTCGGTTTTGCCGATCTCTATATCGTAGTGTTACTCGATAGCCTCATTCGACGAACTTTAAAGCATCATGCTTGGATGAGCGACTAATGAGATTCCAAAAAGGTTGCGCCGAAAATTAAAATTGTCAGTTTTGTATCCCAACTTACTACTTCACATATTTCGCTTCCGAGTAATATTCTTGTTTATTTTGCTGAAATACTTTTACTATGTACAAATCCAAGTAAATGAATTAAAATCATGATTTAAATATAGCTGTATTTTTAGTAGATTTTACAGTGACTCAAGAGTATGTCAGATATTTGATTTGCCCTTTATTAAAACTGCCGTCACCAAAAAATTACTAAAAATAACAATACCATGTTTTAACCGGTAGTTGTAATTTTTTATACTTTTAGTCTGGCCTCTCCGTTCGCTGAAAATTTGATCAGATTGGCATGAAATAGAGCGGTCACAGTTGACTCGGAGAGGCTGCTTCGAAATCTACAGATTTTCAAAATTCTGTGTTTTTAGCAAAAAAACGGTTAAAAGGCTAATAAATGGCACCAAAAATACTTCTGTGTAAAAGCGATTTTTAACCAAATGTTGGCGTAATTTTTATGCTATTTTTGCTTCATAAATCATTGTCGATTATTAATTGTGTCAACTGGGCGCGTTTCTAACTGGATAAAGCAAAAAATGCTAGGGGCATTGAACTAGGGGAGCCTGAAATTTTGTGACAAGCACGAACCATTGGGTGGCACTCGTTTTGAACCATGCTTACCGAAAATATCAGAGCACCGTCGTCCCGCCAATTTGGAGAGCCACCATGTGCTCATAATGTTATAGCTGATTAATCGTCTGGTGATGCGTGCACTATTAAAATTTGAGAGAAACTAATCGTCTACCTGTTCCTGAGTTACATTAACTGCGTTTTGACTGTGGAGTGGCACAAATTTTTTAATGAATTTATTGAAAAATTCGGCAGCGTAATTAAGCCAACAGTGTACTGATACCATGACATCATGACTTACGTGCTATTGGAAATTTGATCAAAGTTTATTCTATTCCGAAGTTATAGTTTATGATAGCGAATTTAGCAGGATTAACGCTCCCTTATTTCCTTACATGAGCAGATCTTATAGTGATATTACTTGTAGACAAGCCATCTGAGCTCACACGCGCTATAAAAGTTGTGTTAAATCTGTCCACACACGCTAAGAAAAGGATTAGAACTGATTTTAGCCTGAAACATAGTTTTCAGCCATAACAGCAGATGTTGACAACTACATAGATACACGTAGCTTTAAACGTACCCTGTGCAACATGGTCACCAATTGACTGTATTTGCAATAGGTGTTAACAATGATATTTAGTTAATTGCATTTGTATTCATAACTCAGGAACCAGCATAGTTATTAATAATACTAATATTAAAATATCAAAATCTATATTTTCTATATTATGTTGTGCACTTTATGGTGTACCTGATTCAAAGTTACTATGCATCACCGTCTGTGAATAATTATATGTGATGTGCAGCGTTGCTTACGGCGTAAAAGTGTATGCGGACATGTGTGTATTGATATAAATCTGGGCTGATTTCGCGAAAGCATGGTTATAAACGTAAGAATTACGGTAGGTGACATTTTCAGTTAGTTGAAATGGTCTGGAAAACAACTGAAATAGCATGCGTTTTCCTGTGAACATAAAGGCAACTAAAGGAACTTGTTACTGACGACTGTTTCAGAGATTTTCAATTTGGTTGGTTGGATGGTAACGAAATTGCAAACGGTATTGTGCTGTCGCAAGTTCTCATTCCCAGTTTAATAGTATTTAACTACTCGTCTTATCACTACTACATTTCCGATGATCCTCCTGAAAAAATGACGTCAGAATCGATACTAACATACCTCCAAAGTATCAAATCAGGAAGCGTTAAAGTGAGATTTATTACACACTTTTTATTGTTTTGACATTTTACGCACATTGACTATGTGATATGATTGCGTTTACCATTAGTGTCGCGAGTACTTCTGTTAAGACATTTTTTCAGGCAAATGAGTTACTGAAATTTTATAGAACTTTGATCAATCTCGTCATTTTACTCACCATCATTATTTCACATTCTGTGTTAGTAAGTGTAATACACAGGACGTTGCTGCACTACAAATCTTCCAAATGTAGTGCTCTTACGACCCCGGCCAACGTAACCTCATGGCCGAACCAAATTTTTCAATTCTCAACAATTTTGCAATGCTAGACAGAAGAAGCTACGGAGCTTGGCAAGCCGCAGGAGTGCTTCGCGGGACGTGTTCGCATCCCACAGGATTAGTTGCTCACGTCGGATAAGTGGCACTGCGTTTGAGGTCACCAGCGAAGTCGGCTCCGTTACCTGCTCACAACACAAAGAATATATAATGCTATTCCCTATTCTGGTCTGACATTTTAAGTTTATTTGATTCGACCGGAAACACATCGTCGGGGTCATTTTATTTCCATTTTAGTTTAGCCACAGTGGCCACTACCAGAGTCCGACAATCCCTGGATGCTTGACGTTGGAACATTTACTCTGTTATCTAGCCTCTGAATAAGCTCCTCGTACCTTGTTCACGATACGGACTTGTCTAGCGTTTAGTTATTTTGTCTATTTCAGCGAACATACAGTAATGTGCTTTAATCTTTTGGTGGTCAGCGGAACACCCTGAGACTTGCGACTTTTTGAGGTTACACCTGAACGCGCGTCATTGATTCGGGGCTACGATTCCAAACCCCATATAGCTTATCGCTGCTGGTTTACCATTAATTAACGTGGGGAAACAGTTGCGCATTTTTCATTCCTTTATTAATAAGCGCATCAAGCATTTGAGAGAAGGTATGGGAAGCAGTAACATCAACCTTCCAGTCGGGTCAAACATCTTCGTTAATGAACGTACACAACCGGGAGTGAACTTCACAGTAGATTGTTTATTTCAGCAACAACTATGGTACAACAGTTGTGCTAACCCTACTAAATTGGGAACTATAACTGCAAAAAATGCTTAGAGGATACAGTTAGACGGACGACTTATGCTAACTGTCCCGTATTGCCACATGGCTGGTTTGGGCAAGGTGAAGGCTAAATACAACATAAGCGAATTGTAATTTTATCAGGAATGGTAACAAAATAGCATTGCTTTGAAGCTGCTTTTCGATATGATACGTATCTTTTATTTGTTGTAACAATTTGAGGGGTCCACAACATATAGTATTTCACTCGACCAGATTTCGCGATTATTCCGTTGGCGGTGTCGGGGTTGGTCCTCCCCGGGTCTATAGTTTTATCGAATTCATTTCGTAGTTATACTGACATCTGAGCACGCTAGCTGTGCCAATTTACAATACTGGTAGCACACAAACTGGTTTAATTTCAAGAGAACAGACATGGTGTGCCTGCACAGTGAGTGTAACTAAACAGGAATGTGGATCAACGGCCACAATTTTGGCGTGTGTGCAGGTCGTTGGTAACAAGATCGTTAATGACAACGTCTCTGCTCAAACGTACGAGTATATTTTATATTAGTGGAGTGGGTTCATTTTTTCTTGTTTCAAGTCCAATGACGAGTTTTATCATTTTCGTGGTACACCTGTGAACCGTCCGCTTGTTGAGGACGCGACCTGACATGGCTAACTTTGACGTATAGGTCCCGACAAATTCTAGGACCGATTTTTTATGCCCGAGTTTATGACTTATCTTCAATATTCCTAACGCTGTTAAACTTTATTTATTTTATAGTTAAAATTTTCGTATTTATCGTACCAACGAAGCACGGGTAATTTAATAAAGCAATTTAATAAAATTCAGGTTTCCTGAGCAAAATTTACCCAATTTTGTGAAGTTAGTGGCTCGAGTCTGCTCACGGGCAAAATAGCTAAATTGATATTTTGTACATTTGGAAAGCATCCATGAGGGCAAACGTAGTGTTAAAATATTTGGGACAGTTTGTCCAATTACGTCACTAGAAACAGTTCCGTTAGCATCAGTTGGCCGAAAACTCCTATTACCGGCCAGACATAAATGGGATTGCCAAATTCTACCACAACATGTGCATACTCATCTGCTTCAATGCCAGATTCATTTGCAATCGCTGGTACTCACACGTTCGATTTCTATTAATAACTTTTTTACATGAACTTTCTAGTAATTGTATACGTCGTTTTTGGGCGATGGGGGCAGGAGCAAAACATGCTTCTAGAGCAACTTATGAAGCGCTATAATGCCTAGGGCATCGATGTCTTTTGTCCGATTTATGCTCGTTGAACCGTAAGCAAATCATGCGAAATGCGATTATCTAATCTATGACATCCATACCAAAATAACTTTTCGTTCATTGAAAATGAACTGCACAGAAGTCGCTGGTGGACCCGACCGTTGTACTGATCACGGTCGGTCCATTGCCAAGTACTGGATATCCAACCGGGAATTTCTACTACTTCCTCACCACCGTAGAAACCTGGAAATGTCTAGGGTTGTGGGGGCAAAACTTTATACTGTCTATCTATTGGTGAATATATCCATATCTGAATCTATTGACTGATATAACTAAATAATGTGTGCAAAAACATGAGCGGGTTTTGCCCGCGAGGGTTTAAAACTCTTAACTTTTGAACGAGCCCCGGCGTTGCCGATCTAAACAGCTCGAACGAAGGATATAAAGGGTTGTAATTTACAAAATAAAAAACCAGCAAAATTCCTGGAAGGAGCTTTGCGTTAGATGTTTTAGATCCGGGCGACGGCACGTTACGTCGCTTTACTCATGAACCCAGGCAGAAATTGCTAACCCGAAGGTTTTATGCAAAAATGTGAAATATATTTCTATATGGAGCAATTTTGCGCTACATTCCTTAGAAGTTCTAGATGGGGACGTCACGTCCTTAAGCTTATTTTATTCAGAATCCGGTCGAGTTATCTCACCGGAGGGTTTTAACCATCAGTCTTATCATTTACCAAAAAATCTCACAAAATTCCTGGAGGTGAATTTTCTTGCGACAAAAGTTTGCCGTAGCGTTTTGGTGATGTTATGTATAACAGTGCAGATCTAATTATGTTGTGGCATTGCCAAAAATATTGTCAAATTCTTAAACAAATTGCAAGCCATAATCAACACCGTCTGTCCTAATTACCAAGAAATATGAAAATCGCGATCATTGAAAACTCATCGATATAGTCTACAAAATCCGTAGGTGAATCGCTAAAGAATTTTGAAATTGAGTTCAAGGATCAGCTATCGATGCTTTAAAATTGGCGCAAAAGCTTGTTATTTAGCAATGGTTTCCTTAAGTATCAATGTCCTGAATCCTTTTAGCTCGACTCAGTGATCATGTAAACGTCTAAACGTCCGCGAGTTTCGCCACTATTTTTTCGCCCTAAACTAACCACGGGGAACCAGAGTGACTTCGACTTTATTTTAGTACTCACTAACCTACTTGGGGTTTCGGACCTAGGACTATGCTCAGAGGACCGGATTGGACGAGTTGTGGGCAAACTATTTAATATAACTGATCATGTAAACGTAAACGTTCCGTAATCGTTAACGAGCGTCAACCACTGGTGTGTCTATCCATCTAGAGGGCTTAGTCTAATGACTTAATGAAGCATCACCATCCCCTTATACGCTATGCTTAAATGTATCCAATCCAGTATGACTCTTACATATCTATGCCCTCACAACACGTGTATCCGATCCGTCTATAACACATACAAGCTCCGAAAACTTGAAGGATGTTAGTCAGAGAAGCATAACAAACTAAAGCGAGAGAGCTGGTCTAAAACTGACCGAACTCTTAGCTGCGTCTGAGTGATTGGTGCTTTTCGGACGGTACATTTCTTCTTCCAAAATTATGAAACTTTTCTCGATAAAGTTAATGAAATGGCGGCTACATAATGAAATGCGGTCTGAACATAAACGAAAATAGTTTGTCTTTTATAGCTTAAAATCTTCAAAATGGTTTGGATTTTGGCGTCTAATTTCCTCCGACTTTAAGCTGTTATTTTCTGAGTCAGCATTTTCGGGCCAAAATACCCGTTTCGAGCTGATTTATAAGCCTTTAGTCAAATACTTAGTATAAAATTTCCTTATATTAGTAAAGCTAATATAAAATTTTATAGTAGAAATATCGCAATTGAATGAGTTAAGCAAATAAACTTGAAAATTCAAAATCAGATTGCTCAATAATTTATAATTTTATATATTACGTTTTGTATAAATTGTACCTTGTTGACTGACGTAAGGTGAACCTCACATGTATGTAAGAGTGTACGTATATACTGACTAAACACAATCGCGGCGAAAGGAAGTAAATTGGTACATAGGAAAAGGGGTCACAACTAGGTGTCAAGTGTGCAAATTTAAAAGCGGGCCTTGGATCTTCAATCATCTCAACGGGTCGATCATTTTGATACCCAATACCATGGGGAGACGATGAATACTGGGTGAACGGGCTCTCGAACGGTAAAAAATAAATGACTTTGGAGGGCCCCAACGAGTGAGAGAGTGTCCGCACGCGTGTATGGGAGGGAGATATGACGACGGGTGACATGCCCTCGACGGTCCGGTGACAAAAAGAACTAAGTGACATTTTCATCACTTTCTGAGTTAAGATATACATTTTACGTTTTCGACTACGGCGAACGCGATGGTAGAAAGAACTAAGCTCGCGTCAACGTAAAGTTTTGATACATAACCCAAAAACAAAAAGAATTAAGTAAAAGAATAAACTTTTGAAGGCCGGTGGCAAAAAGATCCCAAGTACCTATACTATATTACATAAAAATCACGATGGGCATGGTGACAAAAAGAACTAAATGCACTTGTGCGCCGGGACAGATCAGGAACCCATGTAAAGCTGTCTCCCTTCCACTTTTGCCTATATATCACGTAATGTACCATTTTCAGGGCGCTATTCGTAGGGGATCTTCATTTCGTTAATTCGAAACGAAGATCCCCGAACAAGATATTAACTGCCTTTTCTGTATTTCAGAAATTTTCTTAGACAGGTGTCTGATAATACTTAAGCATAATTAATAGCATATATCTCGTGCGGCCTATCGGTGCTGTACAGAGATAATTGCATTAACTTTTTGAATATAATTGAATTCTGGTGGAACTAGAATTTTCAATTTTGGCTCTCGAGGGGGGTTGAGGATGTCCTGGGTGTGTGTCTGTCGCACCTGGATCTCGATAACGGTTGGGCTGATTTTGATGCAAGATAGCTCATTCGAACCGCAATGGTCGATTTAGATGTAGTGACGGAGCCCGATTTGTGAATTTTTTCCCATGGGAAAAGGTATGGGACAAAATGTCGTCATTTTGGCCCATTTTCCGGGAACCGTGTTTGCGACTTTTCTCTTTAAGTAAACTTATCCGCAAACTAATAGGCCTATTCCATGCAGCTTTACCAGAGCTTTCCAATGATATATAACAAGCTTTTTAACTACTTCCCTATCTGGAGTCTATAAGGTTATAGTTGGCGCCAAATTTCATATTTGATGAAAAGTCGTGGGAAATGCACATAAATGTATGCTTATTGTTGGTTTTAGTGTCGGATATGGGGTTTTCTGGGTCAACAAAGTCTGCGAGTGTCAAAGATATTGTGTGGCAAATATTTTTCACACTTCTGCTTCATACTTGGTATGAAAAATGAGATTTTTCTCAAGTGTCGGCTTGAATTCTTTAACGTTCTTTTCACGGTCAATTTAGGGTTTCATTGAACTATTTAAATTGTTAGTTCATTGTTTTTGTACTCGTTGTATGATGTTTTGTCTACTGCATACGTTGGCTATCAAAAGAGGCCGGCGTAACTATGACTCATCACTCACGGTTTATATAATGCTGCACCTGCGTACTGTGTGTAGGCTTTGTTTGTGCGTGCTTTCTACAACAGACTTCAGGGGATTGTTCTCACCACTCGAACTCTGGCTCGCAAGCGAGCTTCACTAGTAACTACAGTTAGCCAGAGCTCATGCGATGAAATTAGGATGGTTACAAAATTTCTGCACTAATTATGCACCTAATTTTTTTTGCTTTTCTTCTTGTTTCGGCATACATTTTGTGTCTAACCAAAAGTAAAATTGTCTCGCTTGGAGTACCAATCGTGATTTTGAAACATTGGCTTAATGTGAGTGCTATATACTAAAAGATAAACCGCAATTTGAGTGCCTATGCGTTCATTATGTCACACCCTCGTTTCTAAAATGATTGTGAATTGATTTATGCAGTTTTGATTGAAAATAAATCAGAAATATAATTAGTTTTCTCATTTCTTGAAACGAAATTTTAAATATTTTTATCTTTTGGTTTTGGAAAGTTTTTCGATTTTTTCAAATTAATTGGTTCCAAAACCATTTTGTTATTTTAAACTGGGCTTAACGTGTTCTACACAAGTGCAGAAAAATCCTTTTGTCCTACGTATTGAAAAATACAAAAATAAATTTTAGTGCCTGGAAAAATTCACCTTATCCCAAGGGTGAACGCATATGTCTGTGATTGTGCTTAATTTTAGTATGCGCTTTTCTAGCATAGGGAGCGGAATGAGTGGCCACTTTATTTATGTAATATTTTATATTGTCATTTATCCCAAACTGCTATATTGAATGCGTACCGTTAATGGTTACAGGGTCTTGGTGGAAAAGGATTTCTTCAGCGTTCTAAACGTATGCTCTTCGATTTCTATACTACCCTTTCGGTAAGTAACAAACGGTTTTGACTGCCAGCTAGTAACCAGCAACATTATTTAGACGGTTACTCATGGTGACTAATAATAATAAATGTGTTTTACCTGCGTCATTTCCAAAGTAACCGACGTGTGATTAATGTGATTCATGGTCAAGCAATTTTATTCCTTGTCGTAGTCTTTAACAGCAAATTTTTTAGTTTTAGTTGCTTGGCGGCTGCAGTAATAATGTGCAAATATGCTCATGCAATACAATTTCTGGTCTGGCGAAAAATTTGTATGGTTGGTTCCCGTATTTGATACACATCTTCGAATTCAATCTTGTTATTAAGGATATTGTCCCCTAAGTCCTTGAATGTCTATTCGTTATCCAATAAAGTTTAATAATCATTTTATATTTTGTTAGCAAATGCACAGTACTCGCCAGAAATTACTGTCCTTTTTGGAGTTAACAAAAATCAAACAAAATTTGTCTAGCCTAGAACGACTTTTGAACAAATTTTATAACAGCTCTCCAGCAAGTATGTAAAAACACGCAAAAGATTTCGGGCAGTCTCGAACAAAATTTATAAGGAACAGGCTAGGCCTAATGTCATCACTCAGTATTGTGCGGGATTAGAGCATTGGCCGTTGCTACAGCCGCCATCTTGTAGCATTTCGAAAACTTCTGGTATTATCACAGATCGGCTAAGTTTATATTATAAAGTTTTGAATCAGTGGAAGAGAGTTTCTGTGACTGGCTTAAAACATACTTGGTGAAGTTGATGTACTTGGGGTGAGACTTGGTAGTGTCGCGGAAATTACGATCCAATGGACATTTTGCAGCCAAATGTTGTAGATCTTAGAATTCAAACAACGAAAAATACACCAAATTATTATCATTTCCGAATCTGGGTGACCCAGGTTCATAGTCTCATACATGTTTTTAAATGTGAATCCATGTGCTTCGTTTTTAGTACTTCAATATGTATGTGATCGAATAACACCAAAGATATTTTCTAGTCAGCAAACGTTTGGTAAGTAACAAACTAATATTGATTTTATAAAATGTGAACCGAAGCTGAGTCGCATTATTATTGTGTCTCTTTTGTATAAAATTTCCCGTATTCCCGAAAGGTGAGGCGTTAAACTTTTCTGCAACGTTTGTGCTATGCTTTCTTTAGATGCGGTTCAGGTCTTGCTGATAGCTGTTTTTACTTTTGTTGATCTTATTTGGAAATTCTAATCGAACTGGTCGAATTCATTTTGAGTGTCTGAAACTGTTTGAAGTGCCCCGTCACAACCTCTGTCACTTGCATAATACAAACATTGTTGTGTTCGCTTTTAGTTTGTATAGTATTTTCATGCTTTTTAGGCAATGTTTATCAATCAACCGCTGCTATCGATATGCTTATTTGGTCTTCCGCTTGCACTTTTTTCTGTAATTTGTTATGCACTTTGCTCAGCGGATATTTCGGAGGACAATGCATTCCTAGAAGAATCTGAAGATGACGGTAATTATTATTGCAACTGGCCCGTGTCATCTTTAATAAGGGCCGGACGTTACCTCACAAAAACAGCTGAAAGCGGGCGTTTGGAGGCGCAGCCCCCCAACTTAGGCAATGTTTATGGGTCATATGGACTTTAGCTTTTGTATATAGAGAACGGCATATCGTCCGCCCTAAAAGTTATATCGGCCGTAAGTTTACATAGATGTCGTGTACACATTTCCTGTATACTAACCTTTCGTTTTCAGCGTACAGTAATAAGTTACATCAAGAAATTGATAACGACGGCCATCATACACTTGGAATCACTGTAGAGTATAGCCATGACGCAGTTACAACTATTATTATGTACATTTGTTTCAGAAATTTGGCGGCTACATTTTACAACAGTTCTGAAACGTAGGCATTTGATAGGTGATAGATGTACAGTCTAAATAAATGCAAATCTTTGGCGAATTGTT
Organism: Trileptium ribeirensis; assembly: GCA_030248225.1. Taxonomy (NCBI): domain Eukaryota; kingdom Metazoa; phylum Nematoda; class Enoplea; order Enoplida; family Thoracostomopsidae; genus Trileptium; species Trileptium ribeirensis. Next base: position 16,020 of record JASANE010018023.1, read on the forward strand.
CGCGAAAAATTCGCAAATAGCAATATTGAACAGCAGCTGTTAATTTTCTCGACTGTCTGCAAACAATTCGCGAACGAATCGCGAAAGAATTTCTTTCATTCCTGACCATAACTATACAGATGTACTGGTGTTATAAAATGCATCCGGAATCTAGGGCGAACAGTATATTTCCGGAAAATACTCTAAGACTACATTTATATAGGAGCAAAAAATCAATAATTGCAATTTTCCTATGTATAACGTTACTTACGGTTGTTATAACAAATAAGTTTGTGTCCTGTTATGCGCGACAACTTAATTTGACCCCACTAACCATCCTATTTGGCAAACCCGATGCGGAATCCACATCTATTGTTACGGAACAAATAGAAAATCCGAATTCATCTCGCGAACAAATTTAATGTAACTATGACGTCACAAACGAAACGGTCCTATTATTTATGACTCTTTCTTTGCGAATAAAATCATTGTGAATTCAAATGCCGCAAAATTTTGTTCGCGAACAATAATTGATGTTTGCAAACAGAAATGGGCTTTTTTCGACCGATACGAAAATGTTCGGGAACTCAATGTTTTTCCAAAAACAAAATAGGATGTTCAGCGGGGTCGTTCTAAGTTTAGTTGTGCTTTATAACGAACACGTATGCATACGTATTTGTTATATGTGCACTATGGCGATCATATTTCATACAGTCCTTTCAAATTAAGCTCTAGTATAGCTGTTTTGATGTGAAATTTCGTAATAGTTATTTGGTTCAATAAATTTTCCACAGTGTATAATATAAGATCTCAGATAATATGATACGGTCATATTATACTTACATTCTTCTCAATGCAATAGTATTTTCAGTACTGAACAAAACGTTCGTAACCGCCATTTTAACCTAAATGAAATGAAATGTATAACATCGTCATGTATATTTTATAGTGGGCTGATATGCTTAAATTTTACAATGCATCTTGCATATGGGCTTCATGGGTATTAGTCTTATTACCAACTCCCCATGACGGTATACAACATTAATTGAGTAGTGTAAATAGTAAAGACAGGCGAATACTGATTTATCATGAAAAGCTAACAGTTTAATTTTTGACGCGGCCCGCTTTGTTGCAGTCATGGACACATGCAGTAATAGCCACAAATAGGTGGTGTTCGATATTTTCTCGAAGTTAGTTCTAAAGATTCAGAAATTTGTTCGAAATCGTGCTTGAGATGTGTTCGAATTTTTTTGCGCGCTGTTTTAAAGTTGCTAGAAAACTGTTCGAAGTTTGTTCCAGAATTGTTGAGAATATTTGTACTCGCGGCACATGTCTGTCGCCTTACGATTGGGCGAACAGGGAGCGAACAAAAGATATACTATTAAATTTCAAAATAATAGTTTATTTTCCCATGAGCAAGTTGCGAGCCACCAGCGGTCAATTGTGGCGGATACCGTAAATTTTGTTAGATTTCTGTACGATATTCATTCATTGGAAGAGAGACAGTCATTTCTAGCGAGTACTCATATTGCAATACAAAGGACGCAGGACAGAGGTTTAAATACGAACGCTGCAACATCCCTTGGTGTTAGCGTTCATTCATTCACACAACGAACGCAGCAACGTTTGGTACTTTATTTAGTACTTTATGATTGAATATTATCCCGTGATTGACATAATAATCGTGTATACACTTTACATATTACGAGCAAGTAAGCATTACTGATCAGTTGTACTCATGTATACATAGGTTTAAAACAATTTTAGACATTATCACTCAAAGTGGATGATTTCAAAAATTCATTGAACGTTTACCTTTCAGCGCTAGATATACCTGTTGCGGTAAAACATACATAATGTATTCTGTTATTTGTGCGTAGGCTTAAGGGTATTTTGCCACCCCGAGCAAGAAATTACACCGGAATCGTATGGAGTATTCGAAAAACTAAATTGTTCCACAACTGGATTGGTAATAATTGGCAAAGTTAGTATATTGGGATTACCAGAGTTTGTTGACATTATTTATAGACCCCGATGTTGATCACGAAAAAGTTGATTGATGACTAAGCGGAACTGTGATGAAAGCTTGCAACGACACTAAAGCAAGAAATGTGTTTCCTTTATGCAGACTCGTGTTGATTTGTGCCACAATACACGTCTTGGATTACAATGTTAAAGAAAATCGTTTCAGCCAAATGTCTAACTCGTGTCTGTCATAATGCTAAGCGTGATTGGGATTATTGTAGTGGAATGCCGAAAAACTAATCGTTTAACATCGAAAATACATTTGTGTCTTGCCTTGCATAATGTTAATGTTTGGAGTTTAGACCATCCGTTTGTCAATTTTATACGTTTAAGTTAATAGTGTTTACAGAGTCGGAACATACGTATCAATTGTCTTGCATATTCTCTGGGACATAGTAAAAGGATCACTTTTGCGAATTGGCGGACAAATCCCAAAACGCAGCTGCACATATTTTCAAACGTTTGGGGGATTTTCGCAAGCAGTTTCATATATTTCTCCCATAATTCTTTATAAACTAGAAACATTGTAGTATGTAGCGAATTCGTTAGTTGGTACCTAAGATGAAAATGTACGGACTCCAGACCACGTGGAAGGTGTTTCCAGAACAATAAATTGTATATGTATTAATAGTTATATATTTAGTGGATCGCTAAACTACGTATAATCAGATTGGTTGGTACAATTTATGTGCAGTGCTCGCCAGGAATAACTGTCGTCTTTCAAGCGAGTGAGCAACTGTCCTTTCTGGCGTGTACTGTATATATAACAAAGTACGCACTATCGGTCTTGCGTGTTTATTGACCATCTGTTTAATCGAGACTGAATTTTTATTAACCCTTTCCTTCATTACCCATTAACTCATAGTTTATCTGGTGCAAATTAAGGATTCAAGCAATAGCGTCGTCAGCTCATTGGTTAGCGAGCGCAACTTTAACGCAATCGACTCGTGTTTGAGTAGTCGCGCCAGCATCTGTTTGTTCAGCGCTAACCGCAGAGCAAACTAATACATGAAGTAAAATGTTTAATGAGAATTAAGCGCACCGCTTGTTTAAACTGTACTTTGTATAATCTTGAACAACAGCAGCCGTGGATTGGTTCTGCATCGCTTGGCTGTGTCAAGTGCACTTGCTACTCTGCTAGATAGAAGTTGTACTCTGTTTTTTGCGGAAACTCGCAGATTTACTGATCATGCACGATAAGACTAGCGCAAGACTTCCCACTTAAATACGTTGTTACTATTTTGTCACGTTATGCACGGAAGTATTAACTGTCTAGTGACCCACAATTCATGCTGCCATTTTTACCTTTTTTAAAATCTGCGGTTATTCATGTCTTCATAATTTCTCGTCAAAGATTTATGTATTACGCTGCAATTACCCACCAATTTGAAAATAAAAGAGTTGCTAAAGCTTACACGATCTCACTTAAAATACCAGGTCGCTTTGAAACCAAATTTTCTTCTTGGCATCAATTTCGCGTGTGCTGTTTGTAATTAATGCCACGAGAAGTCATCACACCTATACCAAATTCTTAAGTCAATTTTTGTGTAATAATTTGTGTTTATTATTTATTCAAAAGCTTTACCAGTCTAGTCACCATTATTTAAATGTTTGATAGTTTGTGTATAAAAATCACGTGTGAGTGTTACTTTTGTGAGCATCTAACGACATTAAGCTTTACTTACTATACTGCTAGAATAGTTAAAAGTATTTATATTGTATATCTTTAGTTTTTCATCTGGTTTATATAGAGCACAACACAATTTTGATTCAGTTTCATGTGCTATTAGAGCAAGTAATCTTACAACTGCAGCGGCATTGTTTTCGCTCATATTTCACTGCCAAAGAGCGCACTAAATTTTTGGAATAGAATTTTGCTGAATACCTACACAATTGCTATAGGTTGGTATATACTGTGATTTAGTGTGTAATACACGCTCATAGTGGACGATACTTTAAATAGGAACGAGCATTAATATCTGTTAAACTACATGCGGGAAATATCTGTTTGATCATATTTGAAAAGCACACCGAAGCAAAAAGATCCCGTCAAAATTATTAAACCTCAAGCTGAATTGCATATAGTAGCTTTATATTTAAATCAGGCAAATTCTTAATCCTGCAGTTGATTGATAACGTTACATTCAGATGTGTTGTACCAAGAGTTCATGGCAGAGGCTTGAAAAGGTGTGGTCCACATATCCCACTACGGTATACACGCTTTGACATGACACGGACCATTTATCAGTTATTTGTCCCGCTTGTGGGGGTGAAACAAATTTCCATTTTTGCCCGGTCCCCTCCCCAAAACTTTGTACTGCCTTTTCAATTTTTGTACTGCAACCTTACTTTTGTTCAACATTCGAATCCAAAAATAAATTATATTTTGTGGCCCAAATTTGAACCAAAACTGTGGAAAAGAATCAAAGGTGGGGGTAGGACATGACAACAGTGGAAAGTTTGTCCCTCAAAAGAGGCATAAATAACTACTGTAAAATGTAGTACATTATCGCACAACGTAGTGTGGCACCAGTCCCACTCTTTAAGGATCCATCATTAACTCTTGGTTGTACTAACTAAATTCAGAGAATACTGCACGGTTGTACACCCTTCAAAGATATATACTAGCAGAAGGACTAGTAAGATTATTACTGATTTTCGATAAGTTACAGTAAGCGGTAATGCATCGTTCACAGAGAAATGTGTGTGCTTGTTTTGGGTAAAGAACAGCATGATTTTGTCAATTTTATTTAACATTTTTTACTTCAGAAGTTAACATGCTTCGTCATAGGCTGTAAACTGCACTGAATTTGATAATATGCATATGAATTTGTCTTCAAAGAGGTGTACGTGCAGTATGATTAAAACTTTCGCATTCCACAACTGAATTCTTGCCCTAAATTCCACTAACACTATGTCGTATTTTTTGAAAGTATAACAAAAATGCTATTGAACAATATTGACTATAAATCGTTTCGTAACTGTGGACGATTAGTAGCTTGTGTTGCAGTTTAATATGATAGTTCAGGTACACGATTAAAGTTTTGAGACCATAAGTACAGTAAATTGCGACATTTCTAACACAGTGGCACTCACAGAGTTTCACCAATTAGTTGGCTGGCAAGCTGTGTGTTGAACAAAACGTAAGACACTAGTAAACCGATTTTCAGCCTTTTGTTGTGAGTTCGCTCTACACTCCCCGAAGGGTACCAGGCTTGCAACTGCCGTAGCGGTGTTCCAAGATTTTTTAGGTTTCATCTTTTCTTGTTTGGAAGACTATCCGTATCTATTTCACCATTATGACCTGAAATTTCAATTAGTTAAAAGTGGATGAATTCCGAAAATAAATAAGTCCAATTCAGATTTTTCGCTGTAACTAGCTTAATATTGATCGTGCAAATGATGTTAATTGCTGAATACGCACTATTTCAACGAATACTATTTCGATTACGAAACGGTTGAAAATCAGTATTAGTAGATGGAAAATGGGGGTTTTACCCCCCCCCTCCCTGAGGGGAATCAATTAATCATAATTTTAGGGTAATTAATCATAAATTTAGGGTAATCAATCATAATTTTAGGGTAATTAATCATGATTTTATGGTAATTAATCATAATTTTAGGGTAATTAATAATAATTTTAGGGTAATTAATCATGGTAATTAATCATAATTTTAGGGTAATTAATCGTAATTTTAAGGTAATTGATCATGGGTAATTAATCATTTGAACCGGAAGTAAACAAATCCCAGATTGTTACCGGAAGTAAACAAATCCAACAAAAAACCAACCCACAACCAAAACAACCAACAAACCCACACCAACAACCCCAAAACCAGTTACCCGAAGTAATCCGAAAGTCATTAATTATCCGCAATCTCTGAAATTTCCGCAATGTAAGAAATGTGGAAAGTAGATCGGAATGTCTGGAATTTCCGGAATGCGGAAATAACCCGTAAGTTAATAACCATGTTCAGGAACGTTTGTAATTTCCAGAGTACATGGAATGTCAACTGGAAGTCATCTGGAATGTTTGGAATGCGGAAGTTATTAATCCTGTATGTGTAATTATTCAAACTGTAACAAATATGTGTGGTTAAATAAAAAATAAGGATTAGTATCCCTCTGCTTTTATCCGGGCTTGGGACCGGCAAGATGCCAAGTGATATCCAGGCAGCATTACACTGCAAACCAAGCATTCACACATGCATAAATATTTTAAGCAAACATGCATAATATATATTAAGCATATGTTTTAAAAAGTACCTTAATTTTGTTTTTGTTGTGGAGCAACAATGGCAATCGGCTTTTTTGTACTCGACAAACCTTCTATATTATTAATATATTTTTTAAAATTCATTTCATCGAATACATCACGAACTATTAAATAATCGTTATGTAACCGATGTCCTGGTCGTTGCCACTGACCAAACCAGGGATTATTGTAACCTGGACGTGGTGTACTTTCTATATTTATTAATTGACCACCCCGTCCAGGCATAGCATTTAATTTTTATTAATATATTCTATAACATATAGATATATATAGATATAACATATACATATAGATATAACACACATATATATATCCCCCCGAGACCTCGAAGCGTCATAATGTATGTCTTTCAGTGTATTATTGCTTTCTTGCATATTTTATGACATCGATGAATTGACATGTTACGAATGCTGCAAGTATGTGCGAATACATATCCAATTTCCAGGACAGATGTTACCTCTAAATTGCAACTATATTTGGCCGAAGTTGTTCGCAGGTGCAAGCGTTTGTGAGTCACCAGAATGACATATACAAAAGTTTTTTTCTGGGCTAGGTAATCTTGGGGGTATAATTTCGAATGAAATCCTTTATTGACAAGCATATATAAATATTTCGCCGTAAATGTTGAACAAATTGAACGCGTTTTTTCTGCATTCCAACTTCGCATGACAATTTCGCATATGAGAAAGGAATACAATTGTCTCGCCGCAAATTTTGGGCAAAGACGGTTATCGCATGACAGTATCCCATGATAAGCGTACTCATGCCTTCCGATTTGAAAAGAAGTTTCTTATGACATAGTGCAATGCGAGTTTAATCTAAAACAGAGATTGACAAATATGAAAACAATGTCACAGCCTGACGGATGATAAAATTAAAAAAAACATTGTTAGGTTTTACGTTTTACATCACCGTAAAATTCTACATATTGAAATGAGCTAAGAAACATTTGACATTTCTTAGGCAATTATAATTAAGCGACAATCGTCACAAATACAAGCGTATAGAAAGCTACGAAAACAAGACGTGTCGCGGTTCCATCTAGTTTATTTCCAAAACAGCGTGAAGATTATAACGTAAATACCACAATAAGTTATTTATTGACGGCTTACTTTAAAATATTTATACGTGTGTGCTATCAGCACATTAGAATCTAGTGAGATTAAGCTGGCCGCGGCCAAAAACTTACAATAGTCTTCTCGTAACGGACACCGAGTTTATAAGGATATGCCTTTTTCAAAAGACAATTTTATTCGGAAATCGTAATAAATTAAGAAACAAATTGTATAGGTAGTGACGAAGCTGATATACCATAAAGAAGATTATAAATATATTGTATAACGTACATATATTTTAATATATATATGTATATATATATATGTATATATATATATATATATATATATATATATATATATACATATATATATATATATATATATATATATATATATATATATATGGCAAAAATTTCACAAAAATACAAACCCCCGTTGAAATGCTGTACCACAGCCCCTGGCTGAACGTGAGTTGAAATATATATTTTCAATTGGCACCATGTCACATTATTTATTTAAGAGCTCGTGGGTTGGGTAGTTTCAATATATTAGAAATTTCATAAAAATACAAACCCCCGTTGAAATTGTTGAACATGAGTTGAAATATATATTTTCAATTTATGTCATGTTATATTATGCATTTAAAGGCTCGTGGGTCGGGTGGCTTCAATATTACGTAAACTACCTATAATTAGAAACCCCGTTTAAATACTTCTCAACCCCAGTTGAAACATAAACTGTGATATATTACCATGATATGGAAACTATTTACAAGTAAGTAAGCCGGGTAACTATGCAGCGGTGAAGAGAATTAAAACAAAACGTGTTGAAATAATGTGGACACCAAATGCAGCACAACCGGAGCAACGTAAGAATAGAACGATCGCAAAGAGAAAATGAACAGAGAATTCGGCACTACTAGTTTATATACATCAGAAAGTATGAGTCACCATTTAGCTATGTATTACCGGATATTTATTGAAATTCTTATGTCTAGATGTTGTGAAATACTTATGTGTAATTGCGTCATAATGATGACCCCACCAGCGCGAGGTTTTGCAACATAGTATATAAGCAGCTGAAACCTGGGCAACAATCATTTTGTTGTCTTGCTTTCGTGGTGTTTGTTTCACAGTTGTTCTTAAGTTCTTAAAAGCATGTCGTTTACATGTGATTTTTGCTTTCGGACTTTTACTCGACGTGATAAGCTGCGCCGTCACATTGATTCAATACACAACAATATGGAATTTAAATGTCAACAATGCGGAGTAATATTCACCCGTAACGACAATTCAAGTCGACATTTAAAGCAACAACATCAGGAATCGATGAAGCGACAACTTCCTGATGATCATAACGACGGAGTTCCAGCAACTAAACAGCGATGTGTGCAAGATGAAATGGATGAACTTTTGACAATGGCCCGTGACATAAACTGGGGTTCGCGGAAGACATTTTTGGCTGATGACATTAACGGCATCAAATTGCTGCAATGGATAAAGGCTCTCAATGGATTTATACGCAGCTACTACATTAAGCCCGATGATGTTATCAACGACTTATCTATCTTTTTAAGAAATTCACGTTCGGTTTTGGAAAACTTGGTATGTACCCAACAACAACGCGGTATCAAATTGTGGATTAGTATGGAATGTGTACTACAGAAGCTGGATGGCAGCCAAATGACAGCACATTTTAATAACAAAGTACGTACGATACTTCCCGGGTATGTCATCAGTGATGAAATTACAGACATTTTTAACGAATTGCTAAAAAAATTGGACGAATTTGAAGCTCGAGGCTCTGGTTGGATACTTCAAGACGTCCGTCATGCAGATGTGCATTTAAGTATCTATCAACCAATTCGCGGCTCATCATATAAGCAGTTACCATCATCAATTCGAAATAAACATGCTATCCTCAACATTCAATATGATGATAACAGATGTTTTCTATGGTGTATTTTGGCAGCTTTACACCCACTAAATTATACGCAACATGCAGAACGTGTCAATAATTATATACCCTTTATGAATGAACTAAATACGAATGGAATTTATTTTCCTGTAAAATTAAAAGATATACCACGTTTTGAACATCAAAATGAAATTGCTGTCAATGTATACGGTTTTGAAGATGGCGACATTTTTCCTTTATACATATCTCAAACCAAATATCAACGTTACGTTCATCTACTGCTCTACGAGGGACATTATTGCTTAGTGCGAAATCTTGATTCTCTATTACATAACCAAAGAAAACATAAAACAAAGAAATATTTTTGTGATAAGTGTCTCGTGCCATGCTACAGTGATCAACAGCGAAGCGAACATATGGAGAGGTGTCGAAATAATGAGTCATCACGAATCCAACTACCGCCTAAAGACTCGAAGTTGGAGTTTGTCAATATACACCGCATGCAACGTTCGCCATACGTCATTTATGCTGACTTTGAATGTCTGCTTCAAAAAGTCGATACTTGTAATCAATCATCGCAAACGTCATATACCAACATTTATCAACGTCATACCCCATGTGGATTTGATTGGTGGAACTAATTGGATGCTGCAATGATAAAATTAAAGTCTGCAATCCTATAATATATCGTGGTGATAATGTAGTAGATAACTTTTTACGAATTTTTTACTTTATACTTTTTAACAATGAATATGACTAAAGAAGATTATATTAATTTTAACAATAGTCAATATTGTTATTTATGTAACAGATATATGGAGGAAAAGGCTAAAGATCACTGTCATATCTGTGGGCGCTACCGCGGCGCTGCTCATCTCAAGTGTAACATTGGATACCGTCTTAGTCGGGATGTTACTGTACTGTTTCATAATTTACGACGATATGACGGCCATTTAATCATGCAGGAACTGGGAACAATATGCAAACAAAAAGGTTTGGAAATTAACTGTATTGCTAAAGGAATGGAAGATTATATGACATTTTCGATTAAGCGGAAGGCTAAAAAGCGAAAGATTGATGATGACGACAACGATGAATGTTGGGATGAAAATGTGGACGGGTTGGATTTTATTCTTGGTAATGACGATGATAATGATGAAGTTGGATGGAAAATACGCTTTGTGGATACAATACAGTTTCTACCATCTTCACTAGATACGTTGGTTAATAACTTGGAACTAACCAAGTTCGATGTACAATGAATAAAAACTTTGCAACCAATCATTTAGATCTAATGGTGCGCAAAGGTGTATATCCCTACGAGTATATGAACAATGCTGACCGATTTAACGAAGAATCTATTCCTAGTTGAACAGACTTTTATTCATCTCTCAACAACTCTACAGTGACTGAAGAAGATTATAAACATGCTCAGCGTGTATGGCATGAATTGAACATTAATAATCTAGGCGAATATCATGATTTATATCTAAAAACTGATGTATTATTATTGTGTGATGTATTTGAAAATTTTCGTTTGTTTTATTATTTGATAAATTTAATCTTGATCCTGTACACTATATTACGTTACCTAGTTTACTAGGGATGCTTGTTTGAAGCTTACTGGAGTGAAGTTAGATTTACTGTAGGACCCCAACATGTACTCCTTCTTCGAAGAAGGGATACGTGGAGGAGTTTCAGTAATCTCTCATGGCTACGCAAAAGCAAACAACAAGTGCCTCAGCAACTATGACGCAACACTAAAGACGTTGTATATTATGTATCTTGATGCAAATAATCTGTATGGTTGGTCGATGGTTCAGAAACTACCGTGTAATAATTTTCAGTGGATGACTAATGAAGAAATTGAATCCATTGACTGGCCTAATATTGATGCTAATGGTGATGAAGGATATATTCTTGAAGTTGATTTATTATACCCTGTACACCTACATGATCTTCACAATGATTATCCGCTTGCACCTGAACGGTTGTATGTGACGGATAATATGTTGTGATCATATTATGTGGATATAAAAAATGATTTAAAGGTAATGAACCCTTCTGTTGAAAAATTAGTTCCAAATTTACAAGAACAAACACAAATATAAGATTCATATTCGAAATTTGCAGTTGTATTTGAAGTTAGGAATGAAACTTCAAAATGTGCATAGAGTGATTTCGTTTGATCAATCTGAATGGATGGCTCCTTATATAAAGTATAATACTGAAATGCGTAAATGTGCTCGTAGTGATTTTGAAAAGGATTTGTACAAATTACTTAATAACGCTGTGTTTGGAAAAACCATGGAAAATGTTCGTGCCTACGTTGATATAAAATTGATTACTAGCGAACAGAAATATGCAAAGCTTGTTGCAAACCCACGATATAATATGTCATCAATCTTTAACGAAAACTTGGTAGCTGTAAACATGAGTAGAAAAACAGTGCATCTTTGCAAACCAATATATGTAGGTTTTACAGTTTTAGACTTGTCGAAACTTCTCATGTACGATTTTCACTATAATTATATGAAATGTTCATATGGTAATCGATGTAAATTGTTATTTACTGATACTGATTCTTTGTGTTATATGGTATTTACAGATGATATTTATAAAGATATGCGTAATGATCAGCAAATGTTTGACACAAGTGATTACCCATCGAATCATTTTTTATTTTCAAATCAAAATAAAAAAGTATTAGGTAAAATGAAAGATGAAACGGCGAGTGTCCCGATTGAAGAGTTTGTTGGTCTTAGGTCTAAGATGTATAGTATGAAATATGATGGTGTTGAGAAAAAAGAGCAAAGGGAATAA